>JAGTTF010005394.1:6684-17978 GCA_019095985.1 Streblospio benedicti | reverse complement strand
AAAAGTGAACATTCTACCTTTCAAGAGATCTTGTTGCTTCTATCCGTGTGCATAAAGTTATTAGTTTTTAGCTTTGCAAATACAAATCTTCAAATCTTACATTTTAGCCATGTTAAATAAATACATTATTTTTTCAAAAGTTTCATCGATATCCAGCCATTTTGGTTTAAAATAGTCAAATTTATATAATGAAAATAAAGTTTACAGAAATGAGAATTAAAACAATGTTTTATACAGAGACGGAATTGCAATCTAAATCTCTATGCAAAAAATCCATCACACTTATAGGTTGTAATTCAACCATTTCATATTCCGTGTCATGCTGTGTCACTTCAATCTTTCTTTCGCCCCCCACTCAATGACTCTATCCTCGGACTCTACAACACACATTGCTGCAGGCGAGTAGGTGGTTGTGGATCTTTTACGTCCATTCATTGCATCACTTTTCTCAACATCGCAGCCATCAGCCTCATTTTCCTTGGTTTCTGCATTTGTCTCTGTCGGTGTAGATGCGACGTGGAGTTTTGCTATGCGAGTCAGGAATTGTTCGTATGTGTAGCGGGCTGGCTTCACCACGGCAGGAAGTCTGTACCTGTCCTCCATAATGGCCTGGTCTCTCCTGTGTACATAGAAAACCGGGTTCTCTTCTGTGATGCAAAACTTCATTTTGCTGTGAGATTTGTGTATCGCCGCTCTGAAGTCCTCCTTTCGCTGGCAATCTGGGTTTGTTTTTGACTGGAAGGCGCGTCTTGGAGCAAGGCTGTCACCGGGCCAATACATGCAGGTGAAGAGGGCTCTAGCAATGTCCTTCGCTGCCATGGTCTCTAGCAAACATAATTTTCATTTTTATGTACAAAATAGAACACTTATGTGTGTTTGTTCAAAATGCCAAATATTAAAGTTAGAAATTTGATTTTCAAAGAAACCAAACCTTGAAAGTGTTTTTTTCCTTGAAATATGTAAAGCTTCAAGATGATATTACCAAATGTCCCAAAATTTCAGCATGGGAATTAAGCAATGTATGCTTTGAAACATGAAATACATACATACAGATGGGTATTTTGTGATTTTAGTTTTTCATTTATGCTTGGCATTTAAATCAACACACACAAACAAACAGAAAGCTTACCTTTAAGTAAAAGGAAAAATTATAATTTGCCAGAAAATGTTTGAAATGGTAATGGCAATGACTTTATTTGAGCTGTATCCTTATTAGTGCATGTGCATGTATGTTCTTGTGTGCTTTCTGAAGTACAGCTAAGAATAAAGTTTGTTAACAGAACTGGCCAATGCAAACCAAATGTGCACTGTCTTCTCAGTGAAAGTATTGGTCAGTACTTTACATTTAGGCAACTACATGTATCTATTTTAATGATTGAAAACGTCTATTCTTATCATCGGTGTATTATTGTAGCAATATTTCAATGAACAATAATCACAAACGGGTTATTTTATTGGTTCGACACAAAATTAAACCGGTATGTAAATCTCGTTTGGCTTGGGAATACGTACACAAATTTTGTCGTTCTGGTTACATCTTGAGTTCAATAAATAATTGCGGGATAAATACTTGTCATATTTCACCCAAACTTGTTGTTAAGTACGGCTACTCATCAATGACCTATTAGAAGGCCTTAAAAGCATATTAATTAAAGTGTGAGTTTCGACTAGGCCTTTGATTTGACGGTTGCCCAACAGTTGTGACCTCTGTCCAACTGGAATTTGCCTTCCCATTGTTCTGTCACTTTTTTCGTTTTAATTAGAGTTACCGGATTTATTCATTAAACTCCTCAATGTGTTGCTTATCGCAAACACATTCAAATTGTTGTTGGATGGATGATTCTCTGAGTGTTTTATATTCATTTAAACCTCAAAATGCATTTTGTAAAGTACACATACTTGTTTATTTTTGTTGCATCAGCCTCAGCTTTCTACAGGAAAACACAAATTATAAAAAAATAATTCCTTAGCCTCAGGTTTACAGAACACATGAATTCTCAGTAATTATTTATTGTCTCAATTTTTTCAGTATTATTCTTCAAAAATGATAATGGCACCTTCATGGCATGGCTTTTAGGTGCTGATATGCCAGATCCGTCAAGAGTGAGTTCCCTGGTCCAAGCCACCTGTATTTATGGGCCCGTCCGTCTGCCACATTTAGTGGTCAAATTATTTACTAAATATGGGACACAAACAGTGTGAGACAAACCATGTTGTACAATCAAGATAAATGAAAATCATGCTCTGTGATCACTACAATCATAGGACCAATATTCATACAGTCATACAAAACTGATTAACAATGGACCCCTACAATGTTTGAACTATGAGCAACAACATGTGAAAAACTGAGATAGTTTACACTTTGAAATACGTTTGATACCCGTGCATGCATATATCAAAAAACAGCCCTGCCAACCAAAACCTTTGGTTGCAGCTCAAATAAGTATTTAAATATTGGTATTGAATAATCAATAATCTTTGTTAGATTTTTTGACAACACGTGGACATAAAAACTTACAAATTCTTAACTAATGATTTTATTGGTTGGTATATAAAAAGATTATTGTAAGGAAATTTTTTACGCTAATTCTAAAATACAAAGTTCATATACAAGATATCAATGCCCAAAAACAACCACTTTCTGTTTATTGTAAATTATAATTTGAAGAAAATGTTTGAAATGTCTTAGAATTTATTTGATTTGTTTCATTTTAGTGCAAGATGTATGTTCTTGTCTGCATCTATTTACAGCTAATAATAAAGTTTTTCTTCTCAAACAAAAGTATTAACAAAATACTTTACTACATTTAGGCAGTCTCCATTTTTCAATGAAAAGGAGACTTATCACATTAACTAGTAAAGCATAGCAATTTGATTTGTTTATTTTGAACAAAACAAACCTACAATCTATTACAAATGAGACATTCACCGCATGGTTGCACAATAATCCGTTGGTAAATATGTAGTTCATTTGTCCCTTGTATATTCCAATGAACGATTTAAAATAAACCAATAGTGTCATTCTTAACCCCCAACCCCAACCCATTTCACATGGAGGGTAGCCATGAATGCTCCTATTGTTGTTTGCAACAGGTTCTGTCTATGCACCAAAACTTGAAATGTTCGAGAATTATTCGCAAAACAAACGGTTTGTTTGAGACGTGAATGTTACTAATGTTATAATATGATTTATTTTTAAAAATAAAATCATGAAAGATAAAAGTCATGATAGAATGGTGATTGTATACATGTCAATTGCAAAATTGAGCATGCCATTCTGATTTAATCACTTATGCCCACGGGCCCCAGCATGTCAGCAGGGGGAATTTGATATATGTACATATATATATATATATATATATATATATTATATCAATCTGTCTAGTAAAGCAATACTTGCAACAACTAAATTTAATTTGGTTTATGGCCTAACTTCTTCAAAAACTAAAATTGTCTTCAATTGTCTCTAAATAAACTTCAGTTACAAACCTACCACACTGATACAGAACAATGATACCAGCAAAATTATTGATTAATATATCCACATGTTTAAATGTGGCAGGTGTTTTCATTTGAGGTGACTTCTAACAGTTATATTCCCTTTCAAACTTATTTGAAAATTGTTTTACCCATTCCAAACTTAAAAGAAACTTGGTTGTTTTATGTATAATGGACAATTTGTTCCAAAGATATTGAGCTATAATGTTAAACAACTATCTACCTAAATGTTAAATTTAAAGATATTTTCTGATTATCACTGATTTAGCCATTTATTCCAATATGGCTGCTAAATCAATAATGGCAGCTCTTCTCTGAGGGGGTTGGCACTTTCCCCTAGTTTTTATTTCATGAAATTATCTTCCCATAGTTTTGAAGATATGGTCAAACTTTATGTCCAAAAAAACATTGTCCCGATTTTTTTCCACAAATAGCTTTGATATAGGGACATTAGGATATATTGTAAAAATAATAAATGATTTGATATCAATTTTATTTATTATGCACGGTATAGCCATTTATTACCTTTCTGTAATTTATCCCCATTTTATTTTCTCAACTATTAGTGGAGAAACTCTTTTTGAGACAAATTTTTTCACATTACTAGTATTCTCTCTGATAACTGTATGAGAATTAATAAAGGCAATTATTCATCCGGCTACAATTTTTTAGCTTCTATCTAAAATAATTAATTTACATTTTAACAATAAAGTCAAAGATACTAAATATAGAAAACAATCACTTCATTTAGTCAGTATAATCTCATTTGAATGGTTCTTGACACATCAAACACTTGAGTTAGAACTTCATTTGAGGCAGCCACATTTAGTCCAAATCAATTAAGCACTTGCTAGTAATCTTTGCTTTCATGCTAGACTTTTCATGTATCTTTATAAAAATATATCAAAAGACTTCTTATTGTTGTTGCATAAACAATAAGTTCTTGTGCTGTTGATGCAAAATAATGTCATGAATAAATAGAGATATTGTCAAGGAAACACAACTTCGGATTATAAAAATGATTCTAAATTGTAAATTACAGGAGTGACGAAATGTTTGTATATGTAAGAGCCATTGCTGTTCATTACAAATTTCCAGACTTTTCTATAATATAATGTTACAATTGAGTTTCTCCCCAGTTTTTCTCCACGTTTTGCCATTTCTCCACAGGAGAAACCCTTTCTTCCCAGTTTCTTTCCTATTGCTCCCCTGGGTAGGGGAGAAATACATTTTGTATCTTTCTCCCCAGGAGAAACCCAACCCTGCTCTGGAAGGCTAATGTCATCAATACAGATGTACGCTATGAAACGAGAACTGAAGAAACGGGGGTGTTATATCTCCAATGATAACAAACTTCTGGTGATTGAGTGTGCAAGCTGTCCATTTGTTGTCCTCCTATTTGAGGGTATTTAACAACTTTTCAACAAGAGCAAACAAGAAATTGCAAAATCATAGTCATGGATTGTGTGCCTGGCAAGCTTAAGGAACATTAATTTGCAAGAAGAGGACACTTGACGAAGCAGTAAAGAGTTTGCTCATTGTGATCATGTTGTGATTTACTCTGGAGCATAAGTTTCGATCACAATTGGAGCTTTGGCTGTCTCCGTCGACATGGAACATTTTTCTAGAATTGCACATTTACGTTGTACTTGAAATGTCACATGTAATACTGAGCCACTAAAGGGTGTACCGTCATTCTGTTCAGCGTCCCGTCAGACATATGTCGCCGTCTGTCACAGGTATTTGTAAATTTATCACATTTCCATGAGTGTTTGTGATTAAAGGTTTTCCAGAGTCTTAAATCTCCTATTTTGTTATTTCTTTGCAATGCGATCACATCATTCAGTGATGATGTTGTCTGGCCAAGTTATGTGGGATCGTCTGCCATTCACGTAGTATTACAGTTTTTACAGTTTTAAATGGACTTCCCTAGTTATCTTCCTTATTATGTAAAGCCCTTGTTTTTACTCTCTTTGCCACCTTTTTAATAAATGACACGTGATGAATTATGCATCCATACTCGACATATATGCATGTTCTAAACAATATATTAAGTAATTAACATGGTGCTGCTGGTTTTCCAACTTCTAAATAAACTTCAATTTTAAGATATTCTTCATATATGACACTGATCATCCATGTCCGTTTATTCCATTTCCATTTAAAAGGCATGCCTTTGATGTTAAGATTTTTTAGGCGCCTAGGTTTTTCACATTTACCAATTATCAAGGGGTAAGTCTTCATACCATATGTAATATGCAGTACACATTAGTAACAGAAATGTGTACATAAAGTAGATGATGATAACATTTTCAAGTGATGTTTGTTCAATTTACAAATTCCAAGTAATGTAAGTTTGAACCACTTCTTTGGGGAAAGGTTTATGCCTAGTGGTGTGCAGTAGTTGGATTCATAGAAGCAGAACAAAGTGGACGTCGGAGTCTTTAGTTCGTTATGTAGGCTGACGGGAAGCAGAGGTATGGGGGAGCCAAGCAGATCTAGAGGCACCTTACTGATCTGTATGTGTGGGCTTGCAGTAGATCTTTAACTTACGGCTGCCATCTTCCTTCGTCAACGTAGATGTGTCCAGGAACGCCAGCTCGCCATTATCTTTTCCTTCTGCTGTAAACTTTACACTGGGATCCTGAGTATTCAGATGGTCCGTGAATGCTGGCATATGTAGAGTCTAGTTTTGTGCGTGTTTACATGACGGTACTACCAGTGGGGAGGGGGAGGTCTACTCTAACATTTTACCAGCCGCCGGTGACGTCATACCACCATCACGTGACGAACTTCTTTAAATAATATTCTTAATCATTGATTAACTGCTGTCTATTAATTTGTTTATTTATGTTAATGGTTGATTATCTGTTCGTGTATGTGTTGGAGTAGAGGCACAAATTTGACAGAGTAGTCTAGCTGTTGAAGTTAATTACCTGCTTAGAACACCCTACTTTTTCTGAATGCACATATTAGGTGGTTTTGTTCTGTATACTGTGTGCCATTTTCTTATGGCGTAGATAATAGACAATCAAGCAACAAGTTATTTTATTCACCTTCTTCCCTTTCAGCATCCGCCAGCATTCTGTCAATTTCATTATCTATGTTTGCGACCATTCGTCGTTTTCTGCGTTCTAGTTCATCCACCCTGAGGCGCCACAGTTCCATCAGGGTGGCCTGGTCAGTCTGTCTGACCATAAGCCAACCAAACTTCGCAGCCAGCTTGCACGTCTGCGGCCCGCACAAGCTGCCTGATTCGCAGTGCAGCGAAGTGGGTTAACCTATGGCCGCCGACACAGACTATCCTCTTGTAGAGGTCGTTCGCTCGTTGTTCCTCAATCAACCTTAGGGCGCCCCCAAGCGACTGGCGCAGCCAATAGGGGCCCATTAATACAGTGCCTTCTCTTTCAATGGCCTGGAGCAAAAATAAAGTGTAATTGAACTATTTTGTCACTAAAAAAGAATTAGTTCATCTTGGATGTTAAGTTATTTGTGATACATCAGACGTACTATTTCACGTCAGTCTTACTTAGAAATATGTACGTATAACCGACATGGAAGTTTTATTGAGAAAATTTTGAAAACATTCTGTTATTTCATGTTGTAAACAGTAAGCAATTTTTCTCTTGTCTCAATCATCTACGCTTTATTTGCAAGTAAATTTTGCAGAAAATCCAACGTACACACAATTCTTTAGCATTGGCATACATTTAATGAGTGTACAGATGGCCAATATGATTAGATATTGATTTACTTATTTGAATATCAAAGTTTCTATTCTAATGTAATTAATCAAATAGAATACACTATAGGAATAATGCTACACAAAATCATAAATTCAAACTTAAGAAGAGAAGGTAAGTTTACAACAATGCATACAGAAAGACAGTGGTGGTTGTATTGACAATTAGTTTTGATTGGCTACAGGACTACAAAATCTACAATTGCCAAATTATACCACTTCATATATAAATTATAATGTAAATGTTAGTGACAACATGCTGTTTGTCCTTGTTGGTCAACTAGTCACTATCTGAGGAATCATCGCTGTTAGAGGAATCATCATTATCAGAGGAATTATCGCAACAGTCAACAACTTGATTGTTATTTTTGCCATATTTTGCTTCCAGTTTCTGAGCTACTGGTGTCATGCGTAGTGCTTCCCTAGCCACGTTTGTGATTTCGAGACTTCTGAATGCTGTGTCTGACCATGAACTCATCTGACTCCTGACAAAGGCCACGCAGGTATTCTCCAGAGTCATGGGGCCGGCCAGCTCATCAGGAAGCAGCTTCTGGTAGTTGGCCCCATGCTGCAGGAGCCACCAGGTCCCACCTTCGACACTCTACAGCGCTCTCCAGTGGGGTGTTTTGGTATTTGTCTGCATGGTTGATTGTTCTTAATGATATTACAACATCAGCAGGCACATGGACCTCTGGGGGATGCCTTATCGCGTGCAATAAGACACTTCTTCCATCATCTTCACCAATAATGTTGATATCAGCTCCCACCTTGAGGAGTGCTTTCACTAATGTCCACCTACACCAAAAAGCTGCATCATGCAAAACTGTATATATATCATGGACATCATCTGGAATGTATCGCTCATTGCTGGGGTTGTAGATCGATATTGCATTCACAGACCTTTCCGATGTCTGAGTTACAGTGAGTGAAGTGGTCTTAGCTTAAACTGAGTACCTTTTCATTCAGCATTGGCGGCAGTGTTCAAAAGAAATCTTGGTCTTTGAATCTGGTGGTATGCTGAGGAATATATAGAAAATTTTTATCACTGCTGCAATTGCAATGAATCAGTTTTCCAAAAACGGTTGTTGTGAATTAGCACACTTAATTTGTCAGCCTTGAGTACCTCCTATTCAATGATGTTTTGCTATAAAATTGTTCCGCCATAGTTATATCTGCTCCGTGTTTTATGAACAAAATACAGCATTTTTGTGACCATGGAGATGAAGCAGTAGACATTGTAATTTTATTCCATGAAATTAAGTTAATTACCAAGCATATTTGTTTTTTTCTGGTGATAATTATGTATGTATGTCTCCAGCATTTTTTGTAAGCAAATATATGAAACATATGAAAATATATCTTTGAAGACCATTAAATATATAATTATATAAATATAATTATATTTTTACAAAGTGAGTAGCAGCTTGAGTATTTTTCATGGTCATATAGAAAACGATTGAATACAGCATAAATGACATATCAAAGAAGTTTATATTTTTTATTTTATTATATCTCACCTGTGGTACTGAAACTGACATCCATGAGATCGATTCCTATTGACCTCAATTAATATTAATCCACCACTAGGGTTTATAAGACACTTTACATATATTATCATTAAAATTAAAACCATCTTGTTACATGGGTAAAATCCCATTTTTAAAATAATTTGGCATGAATACAGCATTAAAACATTCAAAATAAGTTTGTTTTATTTTTCTTAAACATTTTGAATATCCCTCCCATGTTCTGAATGCGTAATAATCACACACTTTTGCCAAAGATGGTAATTGGTTTTGAAAGTGGTCAAGGGGCCAGGTCACCCTACACCATTAACTGGCCACCATGTCCCACATGGAATATGAACAGTGGGACTGTATAGAACTAACCTGTTGATTGTCTGCATGATTTATTGTCACTGGCAATAAAACCATCTTCGCCAATTCAGGGTTCTTGTTTACAATAAATGGAGAAGCCCTTCTAGGTTAATTTTTGGTCAAATAATGTAATTATGTAGCAGACGCCAAATACCTGTATTGTATGGAGTTACTTTCTTACCTACTTACTAATGTGTTTTATTTCATGGTCACTAACCTGTAGGAACAAATTGTTCATAAGGGTGCACCAAGAGACAGTGGCGGTGCACACTGCTGCTTCTGGCGATGACAACTTCTTAGTAGGCATCGGGACCTCTCGTACCAGCGATTGCATGACGAGGCATTTTAACTCTCGTACCAGCAACGGCATGAGGTCTTCTTAGTCTGCATCGGGACTCTCTGTTGTGATATTGAAATCTTATTTTCAATAATGAAACCCAATGCAAATACGAATTAAAACAGGGCTTACCTCATCTCTAACACTTTTCTGATGAGGGGCCTAGAGTTAAAGACTCCGGTTCTGTTATATTGAAACCTTATTTTCAATAATGAAACCCAATACAAATATACATTCTTTGAATTAAAACTGGACTTACCTCATCTTGAAGACTTTGCCAATCAGGGGCCTGGAGTTAGTCTCCCGCTCTGTTGTTTTATTGAAACCTTATGTTCAATAATGAAACCCAATAAGAATAAACTTTCTTTGAATTAAAACAGGACTTACCTCATATGAATTTGATGCACTCTGACCAGTGCGCACAGACTCGATTCCTAGTCTCTTGAGGGCCGAGACAACCTCATTATTTTTAGAAGATTTGGATGGTGGGGTGTGAGAAGTAGCGCGGTACGGGTGGTGGTGAAATTTATTGGAATCTTATATAAATATCTATATATAAATATAATATAACGTTAAAATTATAAAACGTTAGGACTATAACTTGGCACTGAAGTGAATTGTTGGCGGAGACCATTTTATATTATTCATGATATTATGCATAAAGATTAAACAACTACATGTACATGAACCAACCTTCTTACCACTGCTGTCAAAGCCATCTGTTGCATGGTCATAAAGCGATGAGAGCGAATTGTTTGTTTTGTCATAATTTTGTAGAAGTCTCATTAACATGAAAATGTGAGTGTGTGAGGGCAAATTTGGACGTAATGTTTTAATAGTATATAGTTGTAAGCTTTTTGGACTTGTACACGGCTCCTGGTACTGGTCGAGGCGCTCACACCGCCTGGGTTCTCGTTGTGTTTGTCCCAATGATACGTAGGCCCACACTACGGTCGTACAGGGCCTCTCCCAAGACCAGATTGACGGCCCCACACGGGGGGACTTCGCACTGGTGCTGGTAGCGACGACTTCAGACCGTGGCACACGCCAAGCTGAATGTGTATCAAAGAGGGTACTAGATCCGAGACACGTATGCACGAGGGTCTAGTAACCTTATTAATACGTGAGTATAGTTTGAAAGGCCCCGAATCTACGAGATTCGGGGGTGTTGGTTCCTACGATGTTGTCGCCACAACCTCTCAAGCTAAACTGACGGCTATTCCGTCTTCGACGGCGGTCAGTCACATAAAACTGGATAAAACCGACAAAACCAGTGTTTGTCCTGTTTTAACCGGTCTGTAACCTAGCAACGGACACATCGGGACACCGCGACACCGTATGTCATAAATGACGTGCCTATGGAAAGTGCGAGCGTAGGGCGACGGGCCATCACGGTCGGGGTCAATTAGGAATTGACTAGCTAATGGGGACAATGCTACAATTGTCCCACCCCGCACCTCTAACTAGCGTTAGCTCACATAGTAATATCATATACTAGTATTTCAATAAGTACAATAATACATAAGGCCTCAAACATCTGAAAGGATGATTCGGTCCACCGAATTCCCTAAAAATGCGCCTCGAATTTGCAAAGTTTTATGACATTTCACAAACATTAATCAAATCGCTTCCGATTTCTACAAACTGACACAAAAAATTAGTAAGATTTTTACCCGTGATAACTATTTTTTTTCGCCAAATTTTGTTAAAAAAAATTGAAGAAGTTTTCTCCGACTTTGTATTGGGAAATACCCCCGTGACGTCATTAAATTCCAGCATCCTCTATCAATCAAAGCACATTCGCTCAACGCTGATCTCAAATATGTAAGTAAACTTT
>JAGTTF010005393.1:11228-42109 GCA_019095985.1 Streblospio benedicti | reverse complement strand
TGGTATTGTTGGATTTATAGTCATATTTTTGTATCTGATGTGTTCTTTCAAATTAACCAAGATGTTGATAATCTTGCAAGTATATTGAATTCTTTATTAGTAATACAAATCTTTCATGAGTAAAAGTCTCAAAAATCTATGAAGCAAATTAATGATAATTTGTAATTTAAACGGACAATTTTAATGTAATAAATTACTTTGTCATTCGTCACCAATTACCTTTAGTATTGGTTTCTCAGGTCTAAGAAAATCAAAGATGTTATTTGTTTGCCATTACTTAAGTATTGGTTTGTCAAGTTTATGAAAATGAATATGATTTGTGATTCAAAAGCTTATTACAATGATAACAGTAATTTTGTTCGCTATTGACAATATTATGTATTGAGATTATTCAATGTTTTAGTTAAGTTAGTTATATTATGAAGACTTTTCATAAGATTCGATTATGAAAGCAATTTCATTTTTACTTTTGTAACTAGTCAGGTTGATAATAAATGTGTTTGTTGAGTGCGTCATAAGCACATGTACGAAAGTCTTTTATTCGGTTCAAACATTATACAGCGGCACATATAAACACCAATAATCAAGCAGACTACTTTTGATTTTTGTGAACCAACATGTCCATTACAACTTTCTACTTCACATTATTCATTTCTCAAATTCTTTAAAATCTTACAAACTTTACAAAAAGTCCATTTTTTCAAGTACATTGTACCATCCAAGAATAACTGGAGTTATTTCAATTACAGGCGTTCAATATCTAGACCTACAATTGCCAGAACACTTGTATGTGAAAAATGTACACAGCATTTTCATCCGATGTATTACACCGACATAAGAACTTTACATCTGCTGTTGAATAGATAATGTACACCTAGCAAAAAATCATCCACTTATGTGAATTCCCTTTTCTTGTTTATACATATATATGAAAAACAAGAGGACATCATATATTATATACCGTAAATTTGAAATATAAATCCTATTTTTCTTACACTTGTACTGAAAAAGGAATTTTATTGGTACTCGTTTTTACAGAAAAAATATTTCTACGATTGATCATTATCTTTAAGTCCTTACAAAATTGCAATAAATTGCAGCGATTAATAATTTAATTTAAGAATTATAAAGTAGCATGATTTCCAATGAATAGAAAATTTTCAATCAAATCATACGACCACTGAAACATCAGTGAAAATAAATACACTAAACTAGAACCAGCTAGCTAGAAACTATACCTGGAAGACTACTACCAATGTGTCATTGGTGATCAAAGTACATGTATTACATTAAAGGAAAACGTTCTCTCAAACAAATACATCTCTACATGATATTGGCTGTTTTCATGATCCTGAGCATTTTTTGTTCTCTGTTAAAAAGATTTAAAAAAACACAAACAAATTCACTGTTGTATACTGAGCAGACCTATGCTACGTGAACTGTTTGATGGATTATACATCTGTTGTTGATATTACAATAACAGTAACATACCTACCAGGTACTAACATGTTTTATTTTGGTCCACAACATTTGCTTACACTATTTTGTTTGTTCAAACAATATTCTTGCTTCAAGGCATTGCGTTAGAAATAATACATTGTCCACTTCATCCTGGCACATTTACACCATTCTTACATTGATATAAATATTTCAAAACTCAATTAGGGAACGATCATAAATAATGATTCTGGGGGGGTCGTCCATAAACGTTGGGGGTCGTCCACCTTTTCTGATTTCCTTTGGGGGGTCTTTGAACTTTTTTATCCTGCTACTGTATATTCTTTTCAAATATTTTCTTTTAGCAATGCAATGACTATATAGAGGACTTTTTCTTGAGCGGAGAATGGGGGGGGGTCACTCAACTTTTTTAAATGTTTCAGCTCTCCACCACTCCCCCCTCCTCACTGTCCGCCCCCGAGTCGTCCCCGTCACAGCTGAAAGTGTCCCCTCCCCCAGCGCCCCTAGAGCCTTCCCTCGCGCCGCCGCCACAGCCGCAATGCTGGCGTTAAACGAAAACCCCGGCGAACCCTCCTCCCGCCGCCACTCGGGACAGTCTGTCCCGTCTGCTGTCCACACTATCGTCGTCATCATCGCCAACCTCGATCCGCTCTTTCCACGGCTTGTACGGCTTGTTATCGAGGCTGTCCCACGCCACCGTTTTTCGTGCTCTCCTCGTCGCAGAAGGCGGCGTTTTTAGCCTCAAACGACGATCTTTTCTGTCCATTATCGTCGTCGCACGTGCACAGATTCCGCTCTTTTGTACATTCCGAACACAAAACGACGTCGCCGATGGTTTCACTTTTTTGAGTGTCATCGTCAGAATGATGTTTAGACTGAAGCTTGTTTTGATCTCCATCGTC
This sequence comes from Streblospio benedicti, assembly GCA_019095985.1. Lineage (NCBI taxonomy): Eukaryota > Metazoa > Annelida > Polychaeta > Spionida > Spionidae > Streblospio > Streblospio benedicti. Next base: position 39,749 of record JAGTTF010005393.1, on the reverse strand, counting down.
GGACGAGGAGGAGGAGCTGGATTCTCCTCTCATGCGTCTGAGCGCCTTCCGTTCCCGCTGCTCCCGGTCTTTGGCACGCACGCTGATGACGCTTTTCAGCTCCTTCAGCATACGGACGGCTTCTTGCTTCTCTCTTCTCTTCTTTTCCTACAGCATAATCATTGCGTACAATTAACAATAGCTAAATAACATCAAGAGCATTTGTAAATTAGCTTTTAATGTGATACTATTTATGATGTAACGATTGGCCACAGGAATGAAACACCTGCAGTCCAACTCCTACATGCCGGGTACAAGGTACGTTAATTAGATAAGAAAAAGAATAATGTGAGATAGTTTACTTTACAAATGACACTTGCAGTAGAATTGTATAAGCAGCATAAAGATAATCAACAATTCATGTCATTTGATGATTAACAATAATTAAGCCATAAACACATACTTTTTCTTCCAATGAAAGTACTACATCAGCGTCTTCTTCTGTGTTCTCATATTCCATATCAACGTAGCCTTCAAACACCTAAAAACACAAATCAGATTATCCACAGTAGCTACATAAATTTCAAGTACTGTAAAACTAGAAATGTTTGTGCACGATTTAATTTGCGAATTTCGTGGGTAAGTGCAAAACCATAAACTTAAATAGTCAGCAAACATTAACAGCCTATGTAAATTAATTTCAGACTGGGCCAAAGTCGCAAAATTAAAGTCATGAAATAATTTATAGATGAAAATCGCAAAATTTAGTAGCCACGAAATATTCTAGTTTTACAGTAACTCTTTGACGGTCCCGGTTCGTTATGATTTTGCAGGATCTAGGTATTGACACATTCAATTTGATGATTGAACTGGATGTTTTTAATTACCCGTAAACATTTCCTTACTTCTCATCTATCACTGGTCTTACTACAAGTTTCATCAGTGGTAAACTGACACAACTGTCAAACAAATGTCCAGTAAGAAAATGTTTTACAAAAAGAACAAAAAAAAAGGAAAAAACTCTGAAAAGTCACCTGATCTTCAATGACCGGCTCTGCTGATAATTCCACCACCGCGGCGACTGGGGCAGACGGCGGCTCGGAATCGTTCTCTTCTGCCTCGTCCAGCCGTCTCTTTACTCCGTCTGGCGTCATCTGCTGAGCAAACAGTTCAAATGGAGGGTTCATGAAATCCCACATCCCTAATTCTTTTGGTCTTTTTTCCCACATCCCTAGATTTTTTGGCCTTTTTTTCGCACATGCCACAAATTGTAAGGCATTCTTCCCACACCCCACTTCCTTGAAATCCCACCCCAATGAAGTATAATATTTAATGTTACACGTATTAAAAGTGAAATTCTCTATTAAAAGGTTGGTCAATATCCTCTAAGCAGCTGTATATAAGGAATAAGATTGTCCACAGTTTGGTGACAGTAGACACAAAGTTTAACCACCTTTACAATATCTTAGTTTAAATAAATATGATTTTATTTGATTCATTCTGTTACTATATCTTACAACAACAATTAATCAATATCTTGATCTGTAGCAATCATCTAAAAGTTTCAGTTATCAGAAGGATTGTTTAATCACGAAGAATCATGGAGTGAATTCAAATGGCTCTTCGCTAAAGTTATCCATCAAAACTTATCCATTTGATTTTTGAGTGTTCTAGATAAACAAACCCAACTGTAGTTCATGGTATCACGGAGGAAAGCAGACATTTAACCCATTCATATCGGCATACGGAAAACGTCAACACGTAGTAAAAACACTCGTGAAAAATGCCAAGTAGAAATGTTTACGTCTGATTTATCAGCTATTGTGGAGCCTATATAGATACATCTTTCTTAAAAAAAAATTGACCTGTGTATTCAGAAATGCATCTAGTTTCTTATTTTCACCATCTAGTGTAATTTTTATGGATTTCTGTATGTAGAATGTCTTCCTAACCTTTGATCGTCGGCGCTGTCGATTCATTTTGACAAGTCGGACATGACATTTAAAAAGACAACTTTCTACAAGTTTACTTGGTCCTAAAATATTATGACTGGTCATAGTCATCAAATACCACATAAACAATAGGATGATAAACATGAAACAGTTTACTTGGTGTATAAGTGTTAGTAAAAACATCTTCAAAGTTGTTCTTCGTTTGCATGAGCTGTCAAATTCTATCATGTGGTAATAGCCTTTAACGATGTAATACCACTACTACTTGTTCCAAACACCGAATAAGAGCGAAGGTCAATCAAGATAGCCTTTATGAAAAAAGATACAATACGCATTTGTAGCGACCACGCACGATACCAAAAGGCTGAATGCTGATGTCCTTATTTGGAGTAATGAACATTAAGTGGGTTTTTCCTAATAATGACGTCATAGAAAAATATATCAGCCTCATTTTCAATGAAAAGAAAAGAGATTCCCCTTCAAGATGGTATAGAACTTGTTGGGGTAATTTTTGTCGAAATTAGAGTATTTTGAGCTTGAATTTTGCAGTGTAAATCACGTGTTTCTTGTGCAGATATATATTCTTACAAATGATGCGTTAATATTATGAAAACCCTGCTTCACTTCCACAAAATTTACATCGAAATGTAAAATCGATTTTGTTGTCACTAGTCTAAATCCCGGCAGCATGACCCCTCTGTTTATATGTGAAAAACGGCGATAATCCGGAGGACTTTTCAGTGCAAAATCGTGCGTAAAATGTCCCTCAAGGGACATCCCGATACGAATGGGTTAAGCAACTTACCGTCCACACGCATCAGTTTTTCAATGCGAGCCGCCGCTTCTTCAGCGCAGTCTCTGCTCGCCTCCAGATCGCGTCTCGTCAGCTCGAGAGCAGCGCAGAATCTCGCTCCCAAGTCGGGGCCAGCGATTTGAGGTCGTCGTGTGACTCTGGGTCGGTTTGCTCTTCTAGCTCAGTGACACTGTGAGGAGAATAACGACACCAAATATCTATATATGTTTAATATTCATTTGTTCAAAGTTCTGTCAATTATCTTGAGTTATACTTGTACTTTTGAACTATATTTTTGAAGCTACCTGAAGCTTTCTGCCATCTTCACATGGCCATGTGAAGATGGCCGAAAGCTTCAGGTAGCTTCAAAAATATAGTTCAAAAGTACAAGTATAACTCAAGATGACAAATTTGTATATATATTATAATGTAAAACTAGAATATTTCGTGGCTATTAAATTTTGCGATTTTCATCTATAAATTATTTTGTGACTATTTAATTTTGCGATTTTGGTCCATCCTAGACCTACTTTACATAGGCTAGTAATGTTTGCTGTTTGTGTTTTTGCATCTACCCAAGAAATTAAGTAAATTAAATCATGTGCAAATATTTCTCGTTTTACAGTACTATTATTTATCTAAGTCCAGTAAAGCAGTTGTTACCAGAGTGGCATCTGTTGCATGGAAGCCAGTCAAACAACGGTAGCTTGGTAAGACGTGTTGAAAACTCATCAATACTTCTCACCCAAGTTATTGGCAGTGCTCAAGTTTTCACTTAGCAACTACGTATCTATTCTGTGAAATTGTTTTGTCCCCAACGTCCCACCATAATGTAAAATGTTTAATACCTTGGAAACAGATGCATGTTTGAATGGTACCAATAACTTGAACACTGCTATTAATAACTTGGGCCCGACATCTACAATTCTCGAATAAACGTCGTCAGACGATTAGAAACGTGATTAACTTTGCCGAGCAGAACCTACTGGTTGAGAGCCGACTGCAAATGGAGCTTCAGACTGTGAACGGCCGTGTACGTGGGTTTGAGAATGCCACCATCTTTTTCTTCATGCCGTCTTTTCCCTCTGTCTGACGCTGTCATCCCCTGCCCGTTTTTATGCTGAAGGTAGCTCTGCTCAACGGACGATAAATGTTTGCTGACGCATTCTTCTAAATCAACTGTACAATCAGCCACTTCAAAGAAATCTGCAAGTAGAATATGTTCAAGTATTAGCTATGAAATTATGCTATGTAGATGCACTCACCGATAGCTAACCAACACGTTCACTAAATTACGTAGGTATCAGTTTGTAAACGCGTGATAGTTACATGTCTTCTCAATTTCACAGTTGCTCTTGTTGATGCAGAAATAAAACCTATAAAGCTTTATGGATTTTATGCCAGATGCTACTTAAATGTTTCATAGATGACATTACATATTTAACCCATTTTTGCAGTAAGAGGCCTCGATTTGAGACGACTATCAACCATTAAAAAAGAGGACATGCGTGAAATCATCCAATTGTCAAATTGAGCATAGAGTCAAAATTGAATTATTCAGCAGTAGACCGACTTTATTTGAATATGAATGGGAATAAAATAAAAATGTTGAATTATCTGAAATTCTAAGTTTAATATCAGAAACATGAAATTTAAAAGCAGCACTCATTTGCTAGTGAGTTCTCCATCGATCACTTTGAGTATCAGATGTCAAGAATGACCTCTGAAGCATAACTATTGCTCATTAAAAATTCTAACCAATCACAGGCTTTTCAATCCAGGGATTTGAATTAGGTCAAATGATCAATCAGAAGATTTACAGACTCTGTTTACACTTATTTTATGGTTATAACGCTGAGAGCAGTCCATATCTAGATGGTATGGATAGTCCTATGATGCTTATGAATTACAATTCAGTAAAACACAACAACACAGCGTAAAATTAAGAATCAGGTCACATAAATGAATAAATTATGATAATTCACTCTCTGGTGAAACATTTCAGAGGTCAATCTGACATCTTGTGTGTTATGTTGTGTAGTTGTAAATCCCGGCTCTTGTGACTTGCATCCGAACCCTCCTTTCGAAGGTTCATTCGTGAATGCGAGACACTTTTTAACCGAACCCTTCTTTCAAAGGTATATATCTCTGGCAGGTTAGGTAACCAACTGAGCCTTGTGATTTGTGACTTGCATCCGAACCCTTCTTTCGAAGGTGCCTCCTTTTGAAGGTTCGTGAATTATTCTTATACTCAGTGCGCCATAGATGTGACCTGCAGAGAGTGAATGTACCAGGTCCACGGAAAAAAGTAGCCATTATTTTGTCCGAGACGGGTATCTGTGTTGTCAGGACGAGTAAACATTTTGAGTTACTTGTCCTATGGACGAGCATTCTCAGTCACCTCAGACGTCAGTTTCAATTGAATTTACATGAAGTTTGTTGAATTTGGACATGTAAATCTAAGTTAGGACAGGTATATTTTTCAGGATACCTGTCCTGTGGACAAGTAGGATTTTTCTCGTATTCGTGGCCCTGCGTACCTGTGTGGTTGTAGACGAAGGCCCGCGACAGCAGAGTCGTGGTCCAGACGCGCACGTACTCAGACAGGTGCACGTCACACAGGTGCACCATCGCCTGCAAATGCACGGTAATTTAAATTCAAAGAACGAGTTTTAGCTCAAAGATTAGGGTTTTGGCCCCAGCTACCAGTAGTTGGAATTTTACCTGCAATAAAGAAAAACAATTTGCTTCTCGATCAAGAGGGAGAAAATACTACAATATTTGGCTTATAATAAAGCAAGTATAAAGGATTTATCTCAAAATGAATATATAGTATTGAACTAAAAACATTTTGAGGGGTGTGAGGGGTTGTGGCATCAATTTTACCCTCAGGGACATGCATCAAGTAAGTAATGATGATCATATAGACATACTACTTCTGTGAAAAAATGATGAAATTTGAATTAAAAATAAAGAAACTATTGCGCAAATATGAATTGTGGACATACGGACTGATGACGAAAGGTGATCACAAAAGCTCACCATGTCTACTACAGCTGAACTAAAAAAAACATTTTGGGTGTGTGTGTGGGGGGTGGTTGTGACCTCCCTACCTTGGTTGTGACCTCCCTCCTTGGGTTGTGACCTCCCTACCTTTGGTTGTGACCTCCCTACCTTGGTTGTGACCTCCCTACCTTGACGGCGTCCAGTGAGTAGTGGTCCGTGGCCTCCCTGAGAGCCGCCTCGTCCTCGGGCCGCTCTCCCAGCAGCACACACGGCCCGTACTCGGCGAGGGGGATCCCCGCCAGGTACGACACAGCAGCCGCGCCGGGGAGGACCGCGAGCTCGCCGGGTAGCGAGGGGGGAGTCAAGGAACACAGCGTCATGTCTCAGACTGTGGTACAACCACTTTACTCAGGGCCACGAATAGAAGAAAAATCCTACTTGCAGAGTTGGAAATTGCTGTCCGCCCTTCCGCCCAGGACATGTAACTTTTATTCAGGGCAAGTAACTTTTAGAGTTGCTTGCCCTGATGTCAGACAACTTTTGCTATGAATTTTCAACATTGAAATAGTATTGTTAAAAACCAACATTGCTTATTGACTTTCACACACTTGTGTCAGTTTAATTTTGACTTGTTTTGCTAAAATATTGAAACACATCGTCAAACGTCAAACATACGTTTTTACATTGCCAAGTAAGAAAAACCTAGTATTGCTATAATCATCAGAAATCGATGGCTGCAGAGCATTAACACACACAATCCTTAAAACTTTTGATCGGCCTTTACAAAAGGGTACTTAGCTTTGAGGTGGCTGTTTGTGCCCTATATAAAGACTTGGTCTCTTTAAAGAGGTGGTCCTAATGAGAGGTTCTACTGTACTGTATCGTCATTCATCACACTCAGTCCCCCGTCACTACATGTACAAGCAAAGGCTTGGCGTCTCTCTTAAAACATTTGCTCGACCTTTACAAAGGATACTTGGCGATAAGGCAGCGGTTTGCGCCCTATATAAGGGCTTGGTCTTTTGGGGAGGACGACCTTTTTAAGTTACTACGTAGTTCTGCTGAAGTAACTTTTGAGGCTTTGACTGGAAAACTGACAAAGGATACTGTTAGTTTGTCTCTTTCATTTTCTTGCTGTTAACTATTCTAAATGATAAAAACTTTTCTTTGTATACAGATCTTTATTACATGTTTCGAGTCAACATTACATGTTGATCATTTGTATTTGAGAAGGAGTCTGTTGACTCGAAATATGTAATAAAGATCTGTATATAAAGAAAAGTTTTTATCATTTAGAATAGTTAACAGCAAGCAAATGAAAGAGACAACCTAACATGAACCCATATGCTGTCTACCAAATTACTAGAAAACTTTATACAAAGGATACTGTGCTATGAGTCTCCGCGTTGCGTCCTCTCAATGGTACGTGCCTCAATTAGCCTCAATAGAGAGGTGGTCTCTGTATGGAGGTTTCCACCCTATATAAAGGCTGTGGACTGCCATGAATCCATAGTTGATCTTTATACAAAGGATACTGGTCTATGAGTCTCTGCGTTGCGTCCTTGGCTGCGAGCATGAGCCCGCGGCTGGCGCGGAACACGGCGCGACGGAGCAGCGGGGCCTGGCGCTGACTCGCAGCCAGGTGAGAGGACTCCAGGCGCTCGACCGGCGTCCGCGCAGAAACCCTGTAGTGCAGAGCAGGGCGCAAAATCAATCACTACTCAGGGCCGGAGCCAGGATTGCAGGAGGTAAAATATGTTGGGCACGGATGCAGGCGCTCGAAATAGGGGGTTTTAGATATTTTGTCATCTCAAAATCGGGGTTCTTTCAGGAGTTTATATACCCAACTCGACTGTGGAAGAGCTCCCCACGGGACCTCTCATCCCCACTTGTATAATTACTCAGGTCTGGAGCCAGAATTGCAAAAGATGGGAGGCAAAATATGTTGGGCAGGAGAGTAGGAGGTCATATGGGAGGTATATATATATATATAGGTTATAGCCTAGGACAGACGACTCCAGACGCTCGACCGGCGTCCGCGCGGAAACCCTGCAGTGCAGAGCATGGGGCTTATGGACCATTCAGTATTTATGGCAGGGTGGGGTAAGAGGATTTTACAAAATTGCTGTGAAAAAATTAATAGCCCCCTCAAACCTCTGTGAAAAAATTGGTAACACCCCCTCAATTTCATGTGACAAAAATTAATGAACCCCCCCCCCGACCCCCAACAGTTAACGCATTCATTGTCCGTTAACTAAAATCCTATTTGATGGATATCCATAATATAAAAAACAGTAAATTTTAGTACAAAATCTCTGAAAATAGGGGTAAATTTTATGTGAAAAAATTGATAGCCCCCTGTCAAAAGTGTGTGAAAAAATTGATAGCCCTACCTCCAAACATTGTGACAAAAGTTCATGGCCCACCCTAAAATCCTCCTGCCCCACCCTGTCATAAATACTGAATGGTCCCTTAAAGGTTCATTTTTGAGACTCCCGACCCTCATAAATGTCCTCCTGCTTTTTTAAACAATTTATTTATATGATGATATTTTAGCCACCTTTAATGTAACAGTAATTACAATTGATCTTTTCTAGAAATAATAAATTGTTGCATATAATTTGCACGAAAACAAATCACTTTTGTAACAATTTTTACAGTAAACATTTGCGCTGTTGTGTAAAAGTTCTAAATATAACTTATTAACAATTTAATAAAAAATCTAATCACAATGTCCTCATCCTCAAAACAGGTTTTTAAAACTCTACTTTCATCTCAATTGATCATACAAAAAACAAGAATGTTCTTGCTTCTGGTGAGAAACCCTGCAGAGCAGAGCAGGGCGCAAAATCAATCACTACTCAGGGCTGCAGCCAGGATTGCAGGAGGCAAAATATGTTGGGCACGGATGCAGGCGCTCGAAATAGGGGGTCTTAGATATTTTGTCATCTCAAAATGACATGCTCTTCCAAGAAAATTTTGTAATTGTGACCTATTTTCACAGCAGAGAAGTAATTTTAAACACAAATATCTCAAGACTCAGTTTCAATCAACATTTCAACTTTGATGAAAAAATCTGCCCAAAACACAGGAGGCAGCTGCCACCTTTGCCTCATGCCTGTTGCTGTGTTGACACTAATTTTATTCCACTACTTTTTGGCTTCTAGCAATCTATTTTCCTTAGACACTTATTCTGCATCGTCATATGATGCACCACGCTGTAACCCGGGGTCCGTATGATGCCCCGGGGTGCCGTGAAATGCAAACCCCGGCATGTCATAATGCCCCATTTCTCCCGTGATATCCCTGAGTAATTCGTGAGATAGCAGCTATATACATGATCGCCGTATTTTAAGCACAATTATAAACACAATATTGTACTCTCCATGCACCCAAACGCAGTTTTGCATTCATTTTGCCGTGATTTTGACTGTTCTGGTGCAATTTTAATGATACAAACGACGTTTTAATCAGCACGGCATGCCGGGGTATTGATGTTGAAAAAGAAAATTAATTAGCTCAGAAATGAATTTTTTATTATTTTCACGGATTACGGATTACGGCGTGGTGCATCATATCTGACTGCTATATACCTGGTACACAGTATTTTACCTATCTTTAGTTTTTCAATTTACTGGTACATGTTATGAACGAGAGTAATCTTTCCTCTGTAGGCTTGAGCATAATCTAAATGTACTTTAGCCATAGATTATCACCATATTGTTTTTGACGTGTTTTTAAATAGACTCACATAGTAAACCCCGCGACACGAGCTCCTTCTCTTGGATCAGTCGGATCGCTCTTTTATTACACTTTTGGAACTTGACCAGATTTTCTACTACCTTCTCAATTTGAGTTTGATACCTGCAATTGGACAAAACATGCAGAAAAGACTCATCAATCAGAATATTTATTTTGACAGCTTTTAGGATAGAATATACATTATCATTTATGATAAGATGCAACAAGTTAGTCATTTTTATCAAATTATCAATAAATTCAAAATTACTGATTTATAATGTTCATAAATGAAACATCAATCAGTTAATCTATATTTACACAGTTGACATACAACTAAATAAAGTCAGATGAGAGTCAAAACGAATTCAAAATATTATTCTATCAGATGAGTTTCAAAGTATTTCAAAATACTTAAAGTGCAAAATAATACAGAGCAATTTTCCTTGTTTTCTGTTCTATTTCCAATACCGTAATATTCTGTTTTGGAACTGGTATTTGAAAATTTTTAATTTAAATTGAAAAGGACCACTGGAGGTGTTGAAACATGTATAAATAAATTTGGACCAACATGAATTAGATTTTATTTTTGATTATAAAGCAGCAGAAATAGAACAGAAAACAAGGAAAATGCGACCACATGCTGCATACCATATGTCACAAATCTTGTTTAAATACAGAGCAAAACTCAATGAATTAATATTACCGTTTGATTTTATAGGAGAGTTTTTCGGTGGCGAATATTTTGTACACCGCGGGCATGAGCGCGACACACATGAGCGTTACCGTGGTAACGTCCAGGGCCCACATGTGCATGCTCGCCATCCCCGTCCGCTTGATCTGGATCACACGGAAAATTCCGTAGCCGAGAACAATCACAGCGAGGATCAGGTGTCTGAAACATGTGGTTTGAATTGATCGAGAAATGTATTGTGTATGCGTGCCTTTTGTCCAAATGTGCGATGCCGTGAATGTCCTCAATAATGGAGGAGTGAACACCGAAAAAGACTGAATAACGGAAACTTTTCTCATGGATTACCTATTGATAATGTAATTAAATTATGGAGTAAACAACCTCTACAATGAAAGGATTTGTGACTGTAAATTGGGTTTCGTTGTTGAGGACATTCACTATCCTAAAGCATCCAAACAAAGGGCTACAAAATACGGTTTTTATGGATCATACAAAGTATCCAGGCTATTGAAATGTTAATGTAAAATTGTAAATGAACAATCATCGTAGGACCGCTCACTAAAATCTAAATCATCAATTTTTGAGCTGTAAAGACCATTATAAAGTTTGGATCATACTATCCCATATAAAAGTGTGTATCTCAAATTCTCAATACAATGTGATACTATGAATCCAAAACTATCTGAGTTTCTTTCGATATGATAAAACAGGGTCAGGATTAGGTGGAAAAGTGTTACTCGTCAGCAGGACGAGTAACCCTCAAATATCTACTCATCGTGCAAAAAATATACTCGTCCTCCTTGCACAAAGCTCTATATCTGTATGACAAATTATTCAGAATTGCTCCTCGTCAAAAGGACGAGTTTCTAAAAATCAGCACTCATCCTCCACTAGTTTTTACTAGTCAATACGAGCGGAAGAGTGGCTAATCCTGACCCTGTAAAATACTTTGTTATAATTACTTGATGAATTCTCCGACAGATTCTGCGACATCGACGGCCCTCTCTTTCACGGAGATGAAGTAGCTGTCCACGTAGTCGCTGTCTTCTTCCTCCATGATCGGCGAGTCCAAGACATCGATGGCCAGGTCACTTATGAAACTCTGATACTGTAACATCAAAGTCAAAATAAAATATTGATATTGAGCAGGACCACGTGATGTTTTTTTTTACAATATAAATAAGCATTTTTACGAATATTCATACACTTTTATTTACATTTTTACATGCCAGTATGATGGGAATAGAATAAAGATTATTTGGAGATAATTGACCCATTCATAACCCATATAGTTTTCTTACAAAGACAACATATTTTTAGTCAGAGTTGTAAAACTGACATCACAGGGTCTACGTCACAATTCTGATGTTTTTGTAAGCTTTTCGAAGGTAAGACGATTTTGCTATTAAAATGTATTTTTTCTCATTTAATATTGGAATACCTTTCATAAACATTATTGCATAATGTTCACAGAATCTAAGTTATAGAACTGCCGAAAATCACCCCCGACCCGGTTACTTGATCTTTAATGTAGGGAAATTAAAAAGATTTACAATCATATAGAAATTAAGTTACAATCTATTTTGCGATGATTTCTTTTTCGTGTTTAATTCATACCTTTTGTCTGATTTCATCTTGGTACGCATGGTAGCCCAATAACCATTTGAAAATGCCAACACATAAACCCCAGCTGGTGACCTTAAATAAAAAAAATATGAGTTTTAAACATTTTATTATTGAAATGTTAGTCAAATAAGTCAAAGTACCAAAATGTATTACAATTGATTAAAATTTATGATAATCATAAATCATTACCTTTACTTTTTTATGTTTTCTTTCTTCCTCTCTTTCTCGAGCCTTTTCAACATGTTCCTTGTGGATTTCATTTTGCGCTAACTTAAAGGCAGACGACAACGTTTCTGGGTTGATGTCTTCGTGAGTGAAGCCAGCATCTTGTAGGTGTTGATAAAGTGCAGAATTCTGGAAACATATTCACCACCGCTTGAAACAAAATATTTCTTTTAACAAGAATGTTAAATCCAGGTGCCGTCATTCCGACACGCGTTTTTAGCCTGACATGTCACAAAATTACGTGGATAGCAGTTTGAAAACTTGTGTCAGAATCACGGCAACCGCATCAAACATTTATTTAAACAGTTTCCAATTTCCTACTGGCAACTGTCAAAATGCTAACCTCGAAAATTTCATATTTGACTTGTATCAAGCACTTTTTGGGAGCATATCGAATCAAGTCAACTTTGGTGGGCCAGTTTAACGTGATATGTTTGTGAAATCGATACTGGTATTATCATGGATATTTTCGATATCAGTATGCAAGCCATTTCAAAGTTCACCAACGTTAAGCCGGGACATTTGCCTCTGTATATTCCATTGCTTTTTAGTTGGACGCGCAGTGACTTTTATTTTAGATATTACAGAAGTCGATGCAACAGCGGTGCAGCTCGATTTAGATCTATGTTGCAAATCGTCATGACTGATACATTAGCAAAAGTACCAGTCAAATGGAAACTGTACATGTTTTTTTAATTACGCTTACTATAGTAGTTGGGCCTAGTCGAATGCAACTATTGGCCTCATTGGCGCAATACTCCACTTGGAGGTCTGCCAATTATCAACTAGAACTAGAACTAGAGAACTAGAACTAGCCAGGTCACTTGCTCATAGCACCTGCCAGCTTACTCAAGTCACTCAAGTCTTTGAAATAGTGGTTTGGCCCCAGCCCGTCTGGCCCACCTGCTACTAAAAGGCTTCCCGCGATGCAGAATCATGCGTTGAATAATTGACAATTTTTTAGTTTAGAAATATACTTATTTGTATGCTGGATAGAATGAGAAAATGATTTTAAAAGCAAAAACCTCAAACACAACATCCTCATCGTCGGCCATATTGTTTATTTACATGGCCTCGTTTTCATTTCAAAATGTCAGCCCCCATAAAATAACATGCTTAACACAATTTTTAGTAATTTTCACAAACATTGCATCATCCAAAATTTGTAAGATCTATTTGGCGTATGAATTGAGGTGAATAAACAACTGAGAAAGAAATGGAGAAGTCAAAAATTACTAATTGTATGTTTGACTCGTGGTATAACACATTTAAAAACATAACATTTGAAAGGTAAGGAACCTTTGTTAGCTTTGACAAGGCTTTGAGAGAACGTCTCAGAGTAGAACATGAATCAGAATCTTATGCAATGACTTTAAACATTAATTGGATAAGATGTCAGTCTTATGTTGGTCATTGATGTAGATAGGGGTCTAAATTGAAGTTCTCATGCCGGGGTCACATATGTAACCGATATTTACACTGCCTATAGAAAGAGATAAAGCGATTAGGCGATAGATTTTTTTGATCATTTTATGTTTGAATAGAACTGTTCACATGTAGAAGATGTTGCCTTGTTGCCCAGGAGATTGTCGTGCTCAAATAGTGGAAAATTGTCTGCGATGAGGCGATGTCCCGATTTGAAAACCATTTGTCAAGTAAAACGCTCGCTTCTGTTTCCTATTGACGCAGTGAAAAAAAAACCGCACACGTGCCGTTTTTATGTATTTATTTTACAAGCTTCAATAAGTTGAATGTTAAATGTTCACATGTTTGGTGATTTATTTTTGTTAGATACACGATTTTCGAGATACGATTAAAAGCCACAGTAAACTTTTATTAGCAAGGTTTACTCCAAATATGTCCAGTATGATATACAATAGTGTGCGCTGAACAAATTTTGATTCATAAATAGCCAGAATATACCATCTTTGATTACAGAAATATCACATCAAAAAGCCACGTTCCCATGCATTTTAATGGGCACGTGGCACTGTTTTCATCTCGCGAGTGTGTCATCACGTGACGTGTGACGCGGCGGGGGTTTCCTTGAGAATTATGCTCTACTTTCTGTTCGTTACAATTAATGCATTTTTATTAGACTTTTAACCTAACCAAAGCTTCAATCTGCCCTAAAAAAAAACAAAAAAAAAAATATGCATTTATTCTGTTATAAATTGTACAGAACCCCTATATTTTTCTTTCTATTCCCTGTCACTGTCATAATTTCTGTGTAAATGTGTGGGGAAAAGAGTTAACTACGTTAAATTTTTGTTTGTAGTGAGTGCATTCCTCTTCCACCTGAGTTTATATCTTACTTATTAGCAGATGGAATCGTCTTGCCAGAAAGGTGGGACATTATGATTATTTTTCATTTTGAATGTTATTTATTTTATTTTATTCATTTCAAGTATTACATAAAGATTATTTTTCAATGTTCTGCTGTTTCAAAATGCTGCATTGTAACAAATCTATAAGAATTATTGATAGAAAAATTATATTTTTTGATATTTCATTCAAGTGACAATAGTTGCATATATCCTCTGATTCACAAACACAACTTTATTTTTATAAATATTAATAGAAAATCTAATTTTCAGGAATGTGGTTACTAATCGTGACAATTTGGAAGGCGACAGTGATGATGAGGTAAGAATGAAATTTCTTTGTTAGTATATGTTTGCCTACACAGAATGAAATTTCATTTGACAAATAAAGATTTGGTTCAATTTTCTACTACAGTCTAAGCATGTGTAGTGGACAACATATGTACAATTGAAATGTTGATGTCTAATTATAATAATATTTCATTGCTAGTAAATATTCATTTTTTATTCATAATTTATCAAACTTGCATGAGCACATTTCTGAGGATACTGTGTTTTAGGTAGATTGGGAAAGTGAGGAGACAACATCAATGCCAGCTCCAACATTTCCAGAACTTGACGAAAAAATTACAAGCTGTATAGAAAGATTGGGTGGTGCGGTTTTTCCAAAACTAAATTGGAGCTCACCTAAAGTATGTGATAATGTTCTATTCAAATATCTTAATTATGCATTACATTTATGTAAGAAATGTTATTTATAAGCAGTATTAATTTGAAATATTTGTATTGCAGGATGCATCATGGATATCGTTTGACAATACGTTAAAGTGCAAGGAGCCTAACGATATTTATCTCTTGTTGAAAAGTTCCGACTTTGTTACACATGACCTTACAGAACCGTAAGCTAAAGTGTTACATTGATAAGTAAATTTTATTTGAATTGCCATAAGTGAAAGTGATAAGTGTACATATTTTATTTTGCTACTTCCTAAATAAATTTTCACTTAAAACAGGACTTTGTTCTTGTAGGTTTGAAAATTGTACTGATTGCGAAGCATCAAATACAGACAACATTTCTTACAAACTGATTCTGCGAAAATGGAGAAGTCTTCACGTTGGCAAGGAATTCAGATGTTTTGTTAAAAATCATGAGCTTGTTGGTATGTATTTCACTTTGTACTCATAATAGGCATTTTAAATGTAAGATACTTCATAGAAGTGTATACACGGCAAATCACAATTTCATTATTTGGTATCCCATAGATTCCATAGTTACTTTATCAATGGCCTTGGAAGCAATGAATGTAATCATGGCATATATATATAATTCTGGTTCTATTGTGCTGACAGCAAGTTCAGAACGATACATTTTCAATCACAACTAAAAATGGTAATGAATATCAAATAAAAATTATAGGAATGAAATGCTATTTTTAAGAATAAGAGACAGAGTCAGACATTTTGAACAAGTCAAAATTGGGGATTAGGTACCATTGCTGTTCCAATCATGGTACCTAATCTCCAATTTTGACTTTTTCAAAATGTCTGACTCTGTCTCTCTCAGACACTGGAAAAATGCCATTTTCATGTAAGTGTTCACTATTATGTAAACCAATCAGAATAATCAAAATTGAAATGTAGATCTGGCAAAAAAATTATAGCGTTTCATTCCTATAATTTTTATTTTGATATTCATTACCATTTTTTAGTTATGATTGAAAATGTATCGTTCTGAACTTGCTGTCAGCACATTAAGATAGTTTTGATAACTGATAATTTGATTAATTGCGGAGGTTTTAACTTTTACCTTTTTCGACTTTAAATGTTTTTCGTTTTTACCTACTACATACTGGACGTATTGATCGTCATGTGCTTCTGTGGCCCAGTGGTTAGGGAGTTGAACTTGTGACCAGATGGTCGTGAATTCCTGGTCGGGTCTGGTTGTGGGTGTTGAGCCAACTCATACCTAAATAGTTGCACACAGCTCCGTGGCACCTACACGTTAATTAAAGATATTGCTCAGTCAAAATCATATTTGTTCTGTAAAACCCAGTGTCAATAGACAATGCCTTATCCATTGCAATTGTGATGAAAATAATATTTATATTCTTCACATTTAATACTTATTTCACCTTTAAAAAAACACATGCCGTCTCCTCAACTAAAACACAGGGTCACGTGATATTGCATAATCGAATGATTTTCGCCAGACGTACCGTGGCATACATTCTATTTTACATGGCAGAGATAGGCGACTTCTTACGCGCACCGTTCAAGTTACGTCTGACGAAAATCATTCGGTTGACATTTCTGGCATTCATGTGTTTTGTTGAGTATATGCCGGCCTCTTATTGCGTGGTATTTAGATTGCTTTACATACTTTAATACGCTGTTTGAATGAAAGAAACTTTCAGAATGCACTGAACACATCATAATGCTTCTGTGCAAGCATACTTGTTCAGCCACTGAGCATAACCTTTAAGTACAGATCGTTGGATTGAGTGAGTGAGTGATGGTGTGAGTGATAAGCATTGTGTGCTGAATGTGCTGCCGATGCAAGTATGCGAGAAATGATCAGTTGATGATCAACAAGTGTGCCAATAACCTGGTGTGTAAAATGTAAAGTTGTGTGACTAAAATACTTGGATCTCGACTATAAAGCACGGATGTTTACTTTAGGCATCTGCCAGCGTCATCACACCGTGTACTTCAAACACATCGATGCTCAGAAAGACAAAATCATCAAAAAGCTCCAGAACTTCTACGAAAAGAAGATTCATCGAAAGTTTCCAGATGACAGTTGTAAGTACATTGATTGTTAGAATGTGTTTGTGTAGTGCTGACTTTTAATAAAAAAGAGAATTAATTGTTCTAAATTAATATTAGTAGTTTATCAAAAAATTATTCACATTAATAACAATTTTAACACTACTATTTTCAGATGTGTTTGACTCGTACATAGGAAATGTAAGCATATAATTTTGGTTGACATATATAAACCATGGTTACTGTGTTTCTTTACTATACTAATGGAGTTTGCATTTATTAGTGGGTAAATTCCAAATCCTAAATCACTTACAATTTATAATAAAATATGCATACAGAACTGATTTACTGTTTACGATGACCCAAACACCCGTGGGCTTTTAGGTTGAGAAATTCTTAATTTAGTGGGTGGGCTTTGAAAAAGCCTTTTATTGATTCTTTGCATTTATTTAGAATGAATGATTTTATATGTACATGTAATAATAATAATAATAAACTTTATTTATATAGCGCAGTTAACTTACATAAATATATGTCTTATAGCTCAAAGCCCTTCACAAAACTAATTAAAAGTACAATCACCTAGCATATCTTAAATTCTTAAAAAACAAAAACAAAAAAACAACAACTTTAAAATCTGGTACACATAGGACAATACAATTGGCTCATATTTTGAAGTATCACTTACATTTATCATAGTTGGAAATAATGTAGAATGTACACATTTTGTGTTTTAGACTGTGGAGCTGGTAGATTTTAACCCTTTCGGCAACCCGACCGACTCTTTGCTGTTTTCATGGGAAATCCTGCAGGAGAGCGAAGGAGCAAGCGCTAATGAATACGTACGCAATAAATCTGCATATCCCAACCCTTTACTGGCTTAAGTAGTAAACTGTGCTACTATTGCAGCCTAGAATAAAGCATAAAATAAGCTGAAATTAAACAATGAATGTCTGGTTGGACCTTTATTTCAAACTCCCACGAGTAAAATGTATGAATAGTGTTTTGGAAATCAATATGCCCAATTACAATTGCAAGCATTTTATTAAAATTGGACGATCCCCCAAACTCTATGAATCTAGTTAAGGAGACTTTCTGGATATAAAAGAATTTTGAGATAAAAAAATTCTCAAAATGTTCTTGTTTTTTATTTTAGTATAAAAGTACATTCATTTCCCTTTTTAAAGATGTATAACACTTTAGGGGTTTCGGGAATAGAATTTGGTTTATGGACCATACAAAAGATCATACAAAAGACAATAAAAAATCAGTCAATGTTAATTTTTCCTGTACCAATATTGTATACATGATCTTTTGAATAGTCCATAAACCAAATTCTATTCCCGAAACCCCTAAAGTGTTATACATTTTTACAAAGGGAAATGAATGTACTTTTATACTAAAATAAAAAACAAGCACATTTTGAGCCATTTTTTATCTCCAGAAAGTCTCGTTAATGCTGGACTCCTCTTTTGCTAGCCTCCAGAGTTCCGGTACGTTAAAGAGGACAGCATCGTGCAGGGTAACGCCTTCCAACAGTTCGCGGTACCCATCGACTTTGTGCATCTCATCAACGGGCTCGATCCCAGCAAATTCACAGATTTATTACAAATGGTGAGATCATAGAATTTTTCAATAGCATGGCTGATTTCAGTTAAATTCATGAAAAAATGCGTACCAGAGTTGGAGTGACTAAATGTGTTTTTTTTTTCATTAAAATTAAACTAAGCCAAATGACAATTTTCATGATTAAACTAAACTTAACTAAATTGACTCGGGCAGATGTTATGATTAAACTAGACTAAACTAAATGATCACTTGATTACACTAAAGCTGGACTAAATTTCGCAAATGCATACATAATATTGCATTTTTATAATCAATATTCAAACATATGCATTCAAGCACAACTATTTCAACTAGTTTCTAAAAAAAATTAAATACAGAATTTCATATATAGTACATCATATTGATAATTATGTCCATATGGATTTTTCATGTATATCATCATTTTTAAACCATTAAATACATGTACTCCACCATTTTCTATCTGATATTTGACATTTTGTTTGAAACATCAATGTTTTTAAAATGTAATAGATGCTGATAGAAATGTGATCAATCCATGTAGACATGAATGCAATATGTTACCATGTATATCTTCAATCTTCAATCTTTATTTCCGAAAGGGCCAATTGCCATACAGGAAATTTTATGCATTTGATATTGTTCGAAATTTTAAATTCATTTAAAGTTAAGTTGAAAGAGCTGTGAGTGAATGAACTTTTGTTGGTTTTAAAACATAATGAATATGATGAGTCCATATGGCATACATATGATGGATATGTATTATTCTGTTTGAAAACTAGTCAGAAATTAGTTGAAATAGTTGATATGCAATACATCATAAAATTAAAATACACAACCTACCATCCTTTCACTTAGAGATAATGCTCAGGCAAAAAACTATTTTATGTGTATGGAAATTAAGATGTTTAATTTTCAGTTTGATGGATTAATCTATGAAAAAAAATGCTTCCGTTGTATATTACATAATTGAACGATTTTCGCCAGCCGTATCAGCTAACTGCAGGTTTCTCATTTAAAATGGCAGATTGTTACGTAAACCGTATCAACTACGACCAAAATCTTTCACTCTATTCTTGCTGATTAAACATTATTTTACGGGTTGTTTTTGGTTGTGAGAAAATATTTACATTTGATTAATTAAGCATATTTTAATGTTTGAATAACTACCATTTTATTAATTAAAATCACAATACTGTATGGGTATGTATATTTATCGCTAATTTTCAAGTCACTGAGCATAACCTTTAGGTAGGAATGTTTAACATTTTATTTGAAGGCATAATCAAACGAAGTGCTGATTGTAAACTAATTATCTTATCTTAGGCAAAGCTGTTGAAATTGAAACTCACAGGAAGTTATCTTACCTCTAGAACTAGACACAAAGAGAGACTGCAAAGCCCTTATACATAGATTTAGTTCAGATAATGACTATCAGACTACAATGAATTATCAGAGTATAAAAATAACCACATTACATTGTATTCTACATGATAAAAACTTCTTTAAGTTACTGATCAGAAAATACTCCTCACAGCTTCCTCTTATCGCAATGTTCTCTATTACCAAACTGGCTCTCGCGTCGTCTTATCAAAATGTCCTCTACTCGCAATTCAGAACTCTCATCTAAAAATATTACAATTCTCAAGAAAACCCTCACTTCCGGTTCCTGTCTGTGCGGGTCTAGTAGTGACAACAAACGCACGAGTGCCGTATTGAACATAAACAAGAAAACACACGTGTGCCCTGTTGACGTACACAAGATAACGTATGGAACGTGTAGCGTATTTCTTAACAAAGGCAAAGCAACGTTTGGCGTATAGTAATTCATGTGATTGTTTGGCAAGGTATTGTATTTGCTGTATTAACGTTGGCTATTTCAAAGCCCCAGGAAACTTTCATTAGCAGCCTCTGCTCTAAAACCTATCCAGTATGGTATATAATGATACATATACAACATATGAAACGAAATTCAGTGACAGGCTGTAAAGTTATTTGGAGGATAGTGGACTCGAACTCACAACCTTCCGTCCATGAATCAGACCGGTCATATATGTCATGGTCAGCTGTACTACCAACTACACCAATCCCCCCTGGACGAGAGAGACAAGTCTTTTGACTTGCCTATATGCTGCTATATTGCAACCATACGTCTGACACCTTACGCTATATATAGCCCATCAGCCTCTATCGGTGATCAGCCTCTACGGCGCTGAAACCTATATTCCCTGTGACGAGAGAGACAAGTCTTTTGACTTGCCTATATGCTGCTATATTGCTCAACCACACGTCTGTCACCTTGCGCTATTTATAGCCCGTCAGCCTCTATCGCTGATCAGCCTCTACGTCACTGAAAAGTGTTAGCCTGGGTACGTTTTTAATCTATCAGGATGCATTGTGTCCAAGCCACTTTCTTGACACGTATTGTAATTCACAACTAACAAAATCTAGCAACTTTAATTAAGTACAGAAATATCACGTCACAAACAGCCACTTTCCCGTGCATCTATATGGTCACGTGTCAATGTTATCACGGTGGGGTGATCACGTGACGTGTGATGCGGGGGTTTCCTTGAGAATATATATTCTCAGTTATTTTCACATTGCATAGGCAGATCCAGGGGGGTGCAGGGGGCACAGAACCCCCCCCCCCTTTTCCCACCAAAATACTTCATTTTCATAGGGTTTTTCATGAAATCCCGTAAAAGCGCCCCATTTTTTCCTTAAGTGCGCCCCCCCCCCTTTTTCTGAAAACCTGGATCTGCCTATGCATTGTACTGTGTCTGGGCTAGCGCTAGACCCATTACAAATTTAGCCAAATCGCTAAACAGCTTAAATTTTTTTAACCAACTGATTTTTTTTAGCCAATTGGCTAAACAACTAAAAAAATTTAGCCAATTGAATTTTTTTTTAGCCAAGTTTGAATTTAGTATAATACTGTTTTAAATGAAGTAGACGTGCTGGACTTTGTAATATATTATCAATATATTATCAATACTATTTTGTAGATATTTTTGACAAAGTGCCAGACAGGCTATACATTTTTTCATAGAAGCTCATCAAGTTACTTCGTCAGCGGAATTACTACTTTTGTTTATTACTTATGATGATTTTTCTGTTATTGATTTATAATTGTCATTCTAAATTGCACAAGTAATTTATAAATTGTATCAGACAGATAGCAATCAATAAAAAATTGCTAATGGGATTTTCAGGTTTTGTGAAAGATTAAATAGAACTAGTTTAAAATTTTCATTCATTTATTGAACCTTTTTTTATTTACATTTATACATCACAGAATAATTTTTCATTCATTTATTGAACCTTTTTTATTCATAAATCACTGCTGGGCATACATCTAGATATATGTGGCATTCAATAGATTCTGCCATTTTGATCGTTCATCTTCATCGACATGGGTATACATCACAGAAAAAAATTTCATCCATTTATTGAACCTTTATTTCTACTTATACATCACAGAATAATTTTTTCATTTATTTATTGAACCTTTTTTTATTTAAAAATCATCAAATATGTCTTCTTTGCTGATTGACCTAGTCTTGGTACTTCTAGAAAGGTCTTCTTGGCCAGCCAATAATTTATTGCCAACTTCTAGACATATTTTAGCCCTCGCCACGACGTTTCCTTCATGAGTAGCCATGATTGGTGAATGGCATGACACGTCGTTTTCTACTAGTGCCCATTTATTAAAAAACGTAGGTGTACATACCCTAAACTGATGTAAATGCGTTAATGTTATAATAGCACACAAACACCAGTATTGTAGAAAGTTCTAGTAAAAAGTCTTCGTCGAACATTGAAAATTAGAAAACGTTGCGCCACCATCTTTTTTGCCTGCGTTGTTTGCTTGCGTTCGATTTCTGATAGGCAGTTTTCGATTTGGCAAACATCTTCAGTGGTTTACTCGAGTCATGTGGTACAATTCTGTCACACTGTTAAAACTCGAGTAAACTACTGAAGACGTTTTGACGAACCGAAAACTGTCCATCAAATCGACTGTAAAATGGCGCCATTGTTGTTTGCATTATGAAAAATGGTATATCCGGTAAGTGCGATATCGAAGTAAAACCAAGCAAAATTCGTTTTTTGCGAATTTTCCTTGAATAAAAATGTTTCGCCACATTGGCGAAAGAGTAAGCAAAATCTCTCGCCAATCCATAAAATCTCTCGCCCATGGCGATAAAACGAACCTTAGCGCGAGCCCAGTCTGTGCAACGGCTAGTTTCCCAGGAATTGTCCCCTAATCAGAAAGTCCTCAATTGACAATGTATGTTTTTCAGAACAACCTCGTAACTTTGTGCTCTCATCTCAATGTCTCATAGTTACTGTAGTATCTATCATCTGTTCTCATCACTCTCTACTTTAAGTTTTGAACTTTTCTCAACTTACAATGTCCTCTATTCACAACGTCCTCTGTTCACAATGTCCTCCGCCTGAGGCCTCAGCTTCAACTCTGACACAATTTTCACAGGAAGTCCGAGTCCCTCGAAGGCAGCATCAGACTTGACAGGCATGTGGCTCCTGATGGTCGCAATGGACAGAGCTTTGAGGGAAAGCACCAAAGGCTGGTCTGGTTGGGGAGAGTCTAACATGGAGGGGTCAGCCCCGTGCTGCAGTAGAACGTGCACCAGCTCCCATCTTTTCCCTCTCACTGCCACATGGAGCACTGTGCCACCAAATCTTTCCTGCATGTTGATGCTGTGCGGAGAAATCAGCTGGGTGATGATGTCTGCTGGGGCACCATGCAGTGCAGCCCAATGTAATGGGGTTTTATTCCCACGATCACACAAGTTAACATCAGCCCCGTGCTGCAGTAGAACTGGCACCAGATCCCATCTGTTCCAACTCGCTGCCCCAAGGAGCGCTGTGTTACCATCTTCATCCTGCATGTTGATGTTGTGAGGAGAAATCAGCTGGGTGATGATGTCTGCTGGGGCACCATGCAGTACAGCCCAATGTAATGGGGTTTTATTCCCAATACACCACAGGTTAACATCAGCCCCATACTGCAGTAGAATTGGCACCAGATCCCATCTTTTCCCTCTCACTGCCCCAACGAGCGTTGTGTTACCATTTTCATCCTGTATGTTGATGCTGTGAGGAGAAATCAGCTTGGTGATGATGTCTGCTGGGGCACCACTAGATGCAGCCCAATGTAATGGGGTTTGCTTCATGTTATTACCCATGATATCCGCCCCATGCTGCAGTAGAACTGGCACAAGATCCCATCTTTTCCCTCTCACTGCCCCAACGAGCGTTGTGTTACCATTTTCATCCTGCATGTTGATGTTGTGAGGAGAAATCAGCTGGATGATGATGTCTGCTGGGGCACCACGCCATGCAGCCCAATGTAATGGAGTTTGATTCCCACGATTACGCATGTTGACATCAGCTCCATGCTGCAGTAGATCTGGCACAAGATCCCATCTTTCCTTCTTCACTGCAAATGGAGCGCTGTGACACCACCTATATCTTGCATGTTGACATTTTGATGAGTAATCAGCTGGGTGAATATGTCTCTTGGGGTATCCCAGTGTACAGCCACATGTAATGGGGTTCGATCCCAAGCATCACACACATCGACATCCGCCCCATGCTGCAGTAGAACTGGCACCAGCTCCCATTTTTTCCCTCTCACTGCCTCATGGAGAGCTGTGGTACCATTTTCATCCTGTATGTTGATGTTGTATGGAGAAATCAGCTTGGTGATGATGTCTGCTGCGGCACCACCAGATGCAGCCCAATGTAATGGGGTTTGATTCATGTTATTACCCATGATATCCGCCCCATGTTGCAGTAGAACTGGCACCAGATCCCATCTTTCCTCCCTCACTGCCTCATGGAGCGCTGTGTCACCACCTATATCTTGCATGTTGATGTTGTGAGGAGAAATCAGCTGGGTAACGATATCTGCTGGGGCACTATGCATGATAGCATGATGTAAAAGACCACAATCCTCAGTCAAATGTTGCTGAACCAATTCTCTATCATGATCCAATATACCACATACTTTGGTCCATTGTAAATTTGTAATGGCTAACTCTAATTTCATTTTGATATCCTCCATGTTATTATGTAAGTATACTTCTTTTAACCATATCCTCATTTCAAGTCACACGTTTTATTAATTCAACCACATCATTATATTGACTTGTATATACACTACCTAAGAAATTGTGTAAATGCTCTTTGAAAAGAACATTTTATATTTTGTTAACCTTGAAACCTTCCATTACCCACTATTCGTTGATCCTAAAGAAATGCAGTAAACTATAAGCAAATGTAGACTTTTGTCAATAATGTTGCGGATCATCCATATAGAATGAATGGATCAAGCATGACTAACCTTGCTGCGGTGGATCCATTGACAAGCTCAGACTATAGCACATGTACACAGATATTCAGCGCCATTTATATGTGTTTGGTTATTGACCTTTAACTTCATAGTGCTGGTTTTAGTCCTAAATTAATAGTGCAATACTGTAACAATACTGTATTGGATTATGTGAATTATATTCAGTGGTAGTTTGGGTATTGTTATATTGTATCCTATTTTTTACTGTGCCTGGTTTTATTGGACAACATCTCTGGATAGTTTCTCTAAATAAATACCTCATATCTATGTTGATTGTCGTATGAACACTTCTGCTATATTCACTCAACCTTTACCTAAGTGTAATGGCGCAGCTTTTCTCTCTGGTTTACTTCATGTCATTCACAGGAATAACACAAATCATAATGGCCCCGTCTACACCATGCAGGTGGCGTCATTGCATTTGCAATATTCAAAACTTCACAGCTTTGAATGCTAAGATATGCTCTGAATGCTTTATACTTTATTTTCCTGCTAATATTTTATATTGCAATGTGTTGTATGTGACTCATTTCAAAAGTTTATGCCCAATAGAAACTACTTTGTTTGTTTGTAAAGATATTGAAATTGAAACTCACATGAAATGCATTTTAATCCAAAAAAATCATGCTTTAAAATGAAATTTTGAATTTTAAACTATTTTAAACTCATAAAATGTGTTCTATGTGACTCATTTTAAAAAAAACTAAACTAAATTACAAAAACTTTGTTTGTTTGTAAAGATATTGAAATTGAAAATCACATGAAATCACCCACCTCTACTTAGTGCAGAGTTTGTTCATGGCCCTTATTAATTCTATTTCCACTATCACCAATAGTGGTCATTGATTTTGTACATTGTTCTACTGATACCCAGTTAATTATTTTCTGCAAACTTTTTATAAGAGTTCTATCTTCGAACATTTTTTAATCCAAACTAATCATGATTAAAATGAAATTTTATGATTAAACTAGTCTAAACTGAACCAAAATTTTAAGTTTGTTGATTAACCAAAACTAAACTAAATTACACAAATTTTGATTAATAGTAGATTAATCAATTAAAATCAATCTCGCCCCAACTCTGCTTAGTGCAGTTTAGATTTGTTCATGGTTTTAGCTAAAATAAGTCATGCATTCTATTTCCACATAAATCCCAATGAAGTTCTTTCAAATTTGTACATTGTCTATGGCCAAGTAATTAAAAACTAACATCTCGGTATTTTTATTTTCTTTTTTTTCTTTATTTGCAGAAAATACAATCGCAGCATGATGATTCGTCCAGTGAAGAAGATTAACAATGCAAAATCTGTGAATGTTGAATTATATATTGTTTGTTATTGCATGAATAAAATGCAAAGGTATATTTTTATATAAAATACACTACTACCCTTTTGTGATTTAAAACAAACAGTGAATTCACTTGTGGCTCTTTATTCAGATACATTAAACATTACACACGATAAAAATGATACAAATAATCTCCATCCTTTTATATATCTGATTTCAAATCAATTAATTACATATTGTGCAAAGCCAAATGTCTGTCATTGAAAACTATCCATGGGCTTATAACCGAAAAAAACAGCACTTTTTGGACCTTTTGAAAATGGAAAAAGTAGGGTCGGCATATTAGGCATAGCTGGCAGATGTTTAGTGTAGATGAAAAACTGGATATCCAAACAAGCTGGGCATACCGTATTCCCGCCGCATTAAAGGGGCTTATATAGCACTTTTGGACCTTTTGAAAATGGAAAAAGTTTACTACGCCCACCCCTATTTGGCGATGAATAAGCATTGGATTTTGACTATATAGAGCCACCAAGTTTCTTAACCATGGGTTCTTACGTGTTACTGTACGGTACTAGTCTACTTAAGCGGGCGATGATGAGTGTACTGACTTTTGACAACGTGCACAATGTTTTCCTTTAATCATCAATGGTAATTATTAGTTTCATATCTTTTCTAGCAATGCTGACTTCATATTCGTCATTGTCACAAGAATTTTCATAGCATGGTAACATCGTACAAACCTAATTTAATAAATATTTGAACTCCGGAAGTTCGCCATTATAAATCATACTCACGCACTGGAGATATACCGAAAGCATTAAACAGTTGAAGTCTGAGTCTGCTATTGATTTTTAATGCATTAAAACGAGGTTGCATTGTGGAAAGCTCCTAGAGAATCACGTTTCATTTGCAACAAGAACTATGCTGGTAAGATTTGTTTTGAAAAAATATATTATTTGTTAGTTCGCACTTTGGGTGTGTTCTAGATGCAGATTAACACAAATATATATCTTCAAATATTGATTCAAGCTCCGGCTGAAGGTTTATATCGATGTTGATTCTGAACCATTGATGGAAAATAGTGAAACGTGTTGGAGCTTCTAATATCGCCCAAAGCATGATCATGGTATGACCGTATGTGTACGCATACGAGCACAGGATTTATTTAGGTGTGTTAAGCTGTTTTCACGTGTCTTTGGTCACTCATCTGGGTTCAGGGTGCACGTAACTATCAATTTTCATCGATTTTTTTGGCAGGGAAAAATATTGTTATTCTCACCTATTGGCCCATGGGCTTATATTCGAACATTTAGCCCATCTTTGATGTTAAGCCCATGGGCTTTAATGCGTGGGAATACGGTAAGTTCCCAGTGCACCGGAACCAGTGAGACACGGCTTTGACTATGACCAGGTGAGCAACATTGTCCCGTTCGAGTGAATAATTAGTATCGATTCGTTCCTGTCAAAGTGGGATTTCAGCAGGTGAAAAAAAGCACACGTCCCTTGCCCAATGAGAATGAAAAATCATCAGGTCCCCCTACTTTGCACCTTGAAAAAAGTACCTGTCCCCCTACCAAATGCAACGGTCCCCCTGCCTGGTAAATATTGCACCGTCCCTAAGATCCCCACCCCCAAATTTCCACATTTATTAACTCTTATAATTTGGAAAATACATTTGTATTAAAATCAGACTGAAACCAAATACAGTGTACAGATATAATAGTCACAAGGCAAACAGAAGCTGTAAAAAATTGGGATGGCTGTTTGCATTATGTCATTTGGACAGTTGATATATGTGCTGCCACCTATTGTCTGTAAAGAGAGGTATAAAGTGCAATTTGAAGATTTAATTTTTCCAAACTTAAGAAAAGATAAAACAAACATTATAATTCTGAAAATATATGAAAGCCATTTTTGGAGAGGATATTATGCATAAGAAACAATGGTTTTGAAAACCTCAACACAGTAAGTAAACATGCAAAATACAAATTTTTGCATCTAATTTTGAATGGACCTACATGTTCTTGGTCCTTAACTACTTTGGATGAGTTTTTCTCCTATATTATGTTGGTATTCTTATAAATTTTGAAGATAATTCAACAGAACTATGTATTTGCTAATCTATGTAAAATTTTCAAGACTGCACAGCCATAAATAAGTTT
>JAGTTF010005392.1:15916-50784 GCA_019095985.1 Streblospio benedicti | reverse complement strand
GGTTTTAACCTTCAGGGAGGGGGGGAAAAAATTTTAACCCAAACCAAAAATAAATTTTGGGTTTCCCTTTGTTGGGATTTTTTAAAAATTAATTTATTCCTAAATAAATTTAAACCATTTACTTGTTTAAAAATTAAAGGAAAAAATTGAAATCAAAATTTTAAATTTGCAAGCCGGGCCTTTTTTTTCCCTTAAAGGGGGAATAATTATTAAATAAAGGCCCCTTTTTTACAAATAAAAATTTAAAAATTTGTTGTTTTTAAAGAATTGGATTTAAGAAAAACCCCTTTGGGGGTAATTTTGTTGGTTTTCCCAATAAATGGGGGGGTTTTGTGTTATAATTTTTTTAAAAAAAGGGGTTTTTAATAAAATTTTTTTTGGGGAAAATTTTTTTAAAACCCCGGGCCCAAAAAAAGCAAATTTTTACGGGGGTTGTAAAATTAAAAATTATACCCGGAATTTAAAAATAACATTATTACAATTGTTTATTTTGAGGAAATAAAGAAAAGCAATAAGTGGTAATCAAAATTAGAATATTGCTGAATGATTTCTGGGGCCTGTTTTGTTAGCGTTGCGGGCAAAAACGAGTACAGTATTATTCCTTATTAGCACACCTGCCCCATTAAGCGCACCCCCTTGTTTATACAGATAAAATATTATACAAATCTTGCTCTTTTTGGCAAAATTTCACTTCCAGCGCCACATTGTAAGACTATAACACGCCAGTATTATTCCGATTCGTATCACCACATAACCATCCGGTGCGTTATTGTTATCATGTTCTGTGGGGTCAAAGGAGTGTGCTTTTTTTAATTATTT
This sequence comes from Streblospio benedicti, assembly GCA_019095985.1. Classification (NCBI taxonomy): domain Eukaryota; kingdom Metazoa; phylum Annelida; class Polychaeta; order Spionida; family Spionidae; genus Streblospio; species Streblospio benedicti. Next base: position 49,965 of record JAGTTF010005392.1, on the reverse strand, counting down.
TTTTTGCTGAAATTTGTTTTTGTAAGCGCACTGTGCACTTAAAAGACCGACGGTAAGCGTCTGTAAAAGCAGTGGCCCAGTATCATGCACGCGCCTAATGGTTAGTAAATGACCGTAGTAGGCAGTGACTGTGACTAAGGCTGTGAGGCTAGTGGGCTAATAATAGTATCAAAGGCGAGGAAAGTGCCATTGCGATAAGATTGACACTAGGCAAAGTGGAAGTATGTGTTGTCAAGGGGAGATTAGTGTAGTGGTTAGCACGTCCCCCCATGATATATGACTGGTCTGAATCATGGACGGGAGACTGTGAGTTTGATTCCACGATCTTCCTATACTTTATAACCTATAACTTTACACAACCTACTTGATTGTTTCACACATGCTTGTATCCTCAGGTGAAGGGCATTCCGTCCCAGCAGGGCGCGTTTTACCGGGACCAGATGGAGAACCTGTTTGTGGCGTGTGACCCGAGCGGAGTGAAGCCGAAAGTGACGTTTGAGGAGACGCGCGCGTACGTCGAGTTCAGCAAGGACTTCACAGCACAGGTACCAGCTGATCGCAGCGCATAAAGTTTTCACTTAATATGCCTACTAATGCGCCTGCCGAAGTGCTCGGTGAATATGTGGTCCAGGGTTCGAGTCTCGGCGAGGCCATGTGATATCGCCCTGTAGACTTGGAGAAAGATTCCTCCTAATGTCAATACTTGGACCTAAGTCAATGAATTGCAATGTATCTGTTACAAAAATATGCAGAGTAGAGCATTAATTGCACAGTTCGGCCATGCACACAATCCGTGAATATTACATATGACGTGAACTCACCTTAGTTACTTGTAGCGGTCACTAAATTTCAAGTCATACATAGAATTCACGCATTGTATACTTATGTTTCAAAATGAAATTGTATAATGACATTTACACTATAATAAGGCCTAGAAAAATGATCCTGTGGTTCCGTAACCCTAGCTAACCCATTTTAACCCCCCTAACCTAATCTTTTTATTGAGTTTTTTTACAAAAACTTCCAACCTATGGATTCAGACATAAAATAATATACTAATTTTAGCGATCCAATAAAAAATCATATTTAATTCATCATTTTTATTTAATTTTACCATCATGTTGTGTGTGCAGTCACTTTCGTTTTCTATGTGGAGTAAAAAAAAAAGAAGTGGCCCCTACCTAACCTAATTTTTTGCGGTAAAGAAATATGAAAAAAAAAATTACCTATCTTACTAACGTATTTTTCAAAATCATGTTACCGGAACCAAACAATCATTTTTTCTGGGCCTAAACAAATCAAATCAAATCAAAATCATCAATCTGTTACCAACATTTTGAGCAGAAAGTGACTCTGATCCGATCTCTGTGTAGCTGTCAGGACTCGATCCCTGGACCACTACCACTGTGGCAATATTTTTATGGCAATGAATCACAATACAGTCGGATATGTTTATTTGCTCTCAATCGTCTGTTATGCATCACACTTCCTTTGCAAAGCTTGAGATCCTCTAATAGCAATCAAGTGGTTGACCTACGATGCTCATTTTCAAAGTATCGATAGAACGATAATATGCTTAATACGATATTATTTTGTATAAAGTATTCTAGTTTGGTATACAGCATATATTCTATTTTCTCTTGTTTTTCATTCTTTGGCTGTCAATAATTATTTTCAAATTTTTTTATTTTTTTACATGTTTCGAGTCAACAGACTCCTTCTCAAAAATTCAGGTCGAAACATGCAAAATAAATAAAGACATGTTAAAGTTTTGATCGTTTTTTGGCAAATTTGACAAGCGAAAAAAAAAAAAAAAAAATGATATTATTTTTTTGGTTTCTCATCAATATCGTAATAAACATATACCATACTGTACCCTCAGAAAAACCCCCCAGAAAGTGTCCACGAAAAATCTCTGTGTACCTGGCCCTCAAGCTGCGGTCCCTGGGAGGCTGGTGAAACTCAGGTCAGTCATTGGCAAACATCTCGGCAGCACGGCAAACTCAGGTCAGACACACGGCAAAGTCAGGTCAGACACACGGCAAACTCAGGTCAGACACACGGCAAACTCAGGTCAGACACGGACGCTAATGTGCTGACAGCAAGTTCAGAACTACACATTTTCAATCATAACTAAAAAATGGTAATGAATATCAAAATAAAAATTATAGCAATGACAATTTATATTTTTGATTTGCATACACATGGATAGTCACATAACTGGTGATACATAAATGTGTATGCAAATGAAAAATATAAACAAACTTGGCTCTTCCAATCATGGTACCTAAGCGCCAATTTTGACTTGTTCAAAATGTCTGACAAAATGCCATTTTCATGTAAGTGTTCACTATTATGTAGACCAATCAGAATAATCACAATTGCAATGTAGATCTGGCAAAAAAATAGCGTTTCATTCCTATAATTTTTATTTTGATATTCACTACCATTTTTTAGTTATGATTGAAAATGTATCGTTCTGAACTTGCTGCTGCACACTAATTGCTACCCCCACACTCTGACAGTCTCGGATGGTGAAGCCAGATCGATTAAATTACAGGAAAACCTCCAATTAAGACCTCCTCTTATAATAAGACCACTTTTCGCTGTCCCAAACCTTCACAAAGCTACCAGCCAGATCAAGCGAAATAACACTGGCTACAATTCCATGACTCATTCTTGTTTACTGTTCTTACCATGCACACATAAATGTTATTTTTCTTATGCATGGAATATTTCAAGTATATCGCCGTGTGAATGGTATTACGTAAAGTTTTGGGGATTAGGTACCGTGAAGCTTCTATTAACTGCCGGGCGGCTATTGGCAGACTTCTTTTGGAAGGGGAGGCGTTTATTAGAGGAGGGCGTTTAATGGAGGTAGGCAGTTAATAACGTAGGTAAGACATAACGTTCTTGTTTCAAACGATACATGATTTTTAGGAGTTTTACACAATGCATTCTTTGTTATAATGTGTTATAAAATCGAAACGGACTCACATTGATCATAAAATGCTTTCATTAGAGGTAGGGGGGACGTTTATTAGAGGTTGGCGGGTATTAGAGGTGGGCCATTATTTAGAAGATTTACGGTACGTTAAACATGGTCTCATTCTTGGCTATTGTTTTTTTTTTTTACAGTAACAAGAAAAGTCTCGCCAACATGACAGGTTTAGCTTCATTTAGGTTTCTTGAAATATTCCATATATAAGAAAAATAACATTTATGTATGCGTGGTAAGAACAGTAAACAAGAATGAGTCATGGCATTGTAGCCAGTGTTATTTCCCTTATTGTCTGGTTGTTTTTTTAAATTTTGAATCATCTTTTCCCCGAATGCATTTTTCCTCTACCTTACAGAAATATATTTGGTGATGACCATTTGTGGCTGTCAGACTTGGGCTTTGTTATCACAACCACCGTCCTGAACCGACCAGTACCTGTCTGGTCAGTTCAGGACCAACAAGTGTTTTATGTTGATGTTTGCTGTTGTGTTAATGTTTGTGACTTGTTATAATAACATACAGTATTTCTGACCACAGGGACAATGATAGGAATACCTCAAAGTTAGGGACACTTTTTCCTTGTCTTGTAAGCTATATATTGTTTAGTAATTTGATAACCTCTATGTAGTAAAATTATTTTACCTCGGATCACATGAATATGAGGGAAAGTTTATTATACTGTTCTTTTTAAGATGAGGAAACAAATAAAATTTTAAGAATAACCAATTAAGTGGTAGTCCGTGACTATTACTTTGGTTGTACAACAAAGTTGCACACGTTTTTGAATTGATGGCAAAGAGACACAAACATTGTCGAGATGGGAACAAAATTTAAGCCACTTTAGTGACTTTTACTTTGATCTTTGAAATACACTTGAGTACTTTCTCTTTTTCCTTGAAATTAAAAAAGACACCATTGCATATATGTTTCTAAAAATTCACGTTTTTGAATGGGAGTTTTTGTATATTTTTTAGGACTATTTTTACAGTATGTTGAGTTGACTCTGAGTACAGTATCTAATTGGAATGAAAGCACTAAATTATTATAACATGTTCAAATGTATTTTTACAACTCCACAGTTAACAGTTTTGGGGCCCTTGTCACTGAGGGGTGTGGGAGGCAAAGATGACGATCACTTGTAGGGTTTCAAAAGGTTGAAGGGGGCTGACTGTCAATAATTTTGACGGGGAAAATGATTTTTATTCTCTGTTATAAACATGTGATTAGTTTAAAGAATCAATCCCATCTTCGGCGTTAAGCGCATGTGCTTTAATGCGCGGGGACATTCCTTCTCTCCATACACCGGTTCGCTAATAGAAATATCAGCATAATGTTAGGGTGCGATCGTTTTGGCCGCTAGGTGATTAGTCTCAATCAACCAGACCGTGTGATGGCGAAGACGAGGAAACTGATTTAGTCTCTGTCAATGTTTGTCTAAAAAAATTCCCAGAATGCACTGTAAACCACGTGGAAAATCACGTGATTTGGTTTGTTTGTCTAAAAATTACCCAAAGTTCATAGATAAGAAAAATCGTGTATCCTGACGCCCACGTTGCGTCCAACCAGGGGGAGGTGGGTGGTGCAAAGATGACGAAAGTTGACGATGTTGGGGGGGAGAGGGGGTAAAAATCAGGTGACTTCATTTGTGACCGATCTCTCCATCATCATTGTGGGTTTTAGCGCGGCGGTGTATGAGCCGGCGTCTGCTGCTGTAGCCCCGGACTACACCCCCCGCCAGGTGCAGATCCCCCAGGGCGCCCAGTGGCTGCAGGTCTACGTCACCGAGGTGAGAGGCACGCAGCTAACACGGCAGCATGGTGTTTTTAAACCATGTATCATTTTGACTTCTTTCTTTATAAAATATGCTAAATTCCAAAATTAAAACCATATAATTACTAAATATATCTAAAAAAAATATTTTTTTAGATATATTTAGTAATTATATGGTTTTAATTTCTTACGTGTCATATACATGATCTTAAAAGGGAAATAAATGTACTAAAATAAAAACATGCACATTTTGAGAATTTTTTCATCTCCAGCAAGTCTTGTTAAAGCACGTGTGTGTTGCTGCTCCAGATCCGTGACTGCAGCCTGTTCTGGGTCCACCCGTCCGATCCCGACTCGTGGGACAAACTGAACAACCTGCAGCAGACACTCAACACCAACACTCACCTCTTACAGGTGCGGTCTCGGTATTGTACAATCATTTTTTTTATTAAAAATTCAAAAAGAAACTAAAAAAAAGATACATTTACAAAATGAAAAGGTTATGGTGAAAAGTGTCTGAAAATTTACAAAATACATTTAAATACATATCTCATGCAAAATACTGTCAATAAATCTGATATTTAAAATCTCACAATCTGTTTTGTCTATAATAAATTTATAATATATTAGATTTTCTTTAACAACTTGAAAAAAATTATATGGGGTTTATTAATTACGATTCAAGCCAGAAATTGAAATGTTTGAACTATATAATAGCTATTATTTCGTATTCAATTTTTAGAACTAACTCCATCTGTAAATTTAATAATAAAAATTATGCACATTAGAATATTGAACAAATTGTTAACGATAATCTAATATATTATAAATTTATTATTGTACAATCATGACAATCTGAGCAGAAATATGCAACTTAGTTTGCTCAATGAGCATTTTCCTTGGAAAGTATGTCTCATCAGGGCAAGTGAACTTAGAAATAAATCAGGGAAAGATGAGAAAGTGCTGATAAGTCAAAATGACCTGTAAAAAAACACACCCAAGTGTATTAAGAGAGTTCACAGTTGATGATATAAAATCTTGCAAAAGCCAATACAACTGTAGTCAGGGCTTGATACTAGCTAGTGCCCTGGTGTCATGGGCGCATAAAATCTAAGTCAGGGCACATGAAATCTTAGCTTTGGGCACGCTGACCAAATACCAGTTCCTGCCAAAACCAATCGTTGTAGTCACGTGAAATGTTAGTATTCCCTATGATGACTTATAAATGAAGTTTTTCATGTGTGATCTGATAGTTAATAAGAAATTTATTAATAAGGAATATTGAATATACGGTAAACAATATTGTTAAAACATAATATTGAATATTTACAATATAATTTGGAAAAAAAATACCTTCTGCATTTTAACTAAAAAGTTTCAGGGCAACACAAAACTAAATCACGGCAACTGGGTTTTGGCCCATGGAAAAAAAGTTAGTGTAGGATTGTAGAACGAGAGAAGAGTGTTGCCGTTCTGGTCGATTTGTGGTGTGCTCACACGATTGTTATTATTATTATTATTAGTAGTAGTAGTTTATTTATTTATGTGTCACTTGATATAATAAATCATAAAATACATCAATTCAAAATAAAATCATCAGCCGGTTATAAAACCTATGAGACACAGTAGTTTACAATTAAATATATGTATTTCTTATAAAATAACAATCTCTAATAAAAGCACCTAGTTTACATATTAAATTAGGATCATTCATAAAACATTGCAATTGTTCAATAAAACTTTTCATATTAATATTAGGATAAAACATTTTAACTTGTTGACATTTGAATTCCGCTGAACATTTTGTCAGAGGGCTTCTGATTGGTTGGATTTTGAGTACAACTTCAACAGAATTGGATATGCAATGTTCTGTTGATTAGGTACATAACATATGGTTTCATTTTTTTTTTTTTTTTTCTAATTTACTGCTAATATGTCCGAACATAAACTAACAAAAGAAATTCTTTTTTTTTATTATTATTAATTTAAATTTCAAGCACATAAAATTATACTCCTTATCAAAAATCCAAACCAACCTTTTGTTTGGACATATTAGCAGTAAATTAGAAACAAAAAGAAAAGAATTTGACACGGTTGTATGAGGTATGCCGATGTTTGCAGCTGGTGCCCCTGACTGTGTGCGTGAGGGCGCGTTCTGTCTCGCTCCCTACGAAGACGTCACGCGGGAGTTTTACCGCGCCAAGGTCGTCTCGACGCACTTCAACAAACACCGCGAAAAACAGGCAAAGGTCAGCGCCATAAACTCACAATCCCCGGAGAAATCTGCTTTAAAAGTTTTTGGAACTGATATTTTGAAAATTTGAATTTTAATTTGAAAAGGATACTGGTACTATCGAAACATGTTAAAAGAATAAAGTAAATAAAATTTGGACCAACATAAATTTAATTTTAATTTAATTTAGACCGCGTTAAAGCAGCAAAAATAGAACAAAGGACAAAGGAAAATGCTTTAAAAAAGCCCACGTGTTTAGCCATATTAGTTTACATTTAATGGAACCCCTCACTTTTTCCATAACTTCTAAGTCATGTGACAATAACCCTCTTCTCAAATCCCTGAATTGCTATACAGATGAATGTCCTCAACAACGGAACCGAATTTGCAGTCACAAATCCTTCCTTTGTAGAGGGTTTCTCTTGTTTACTACATCATTTAATTACATTGTCATGAGCTAATGCATGAGAAAAGTTTCTGTTATTCAGTTTTTCCTTTGTTTACTCTTCCTTTGTTGAGGACATTCACTATACCGATAAATCTTAGTCTCCTAGTTATACCCAGTTCACACTAACGGTGAATCCCTCGCGTTAAATGGGCAAGCAAAACGGTCTTGGGACCGCATTGCACACTGCATTGCATGCCGCTTTAAAGCACCGTCATTGTGCCGTTGGTATGAATGTGGCATTAAGGCCTCAATAGTTACACTTCAGCAGGACTAGTAACTTTAACAAGGTACTAGTCCTCCCCAAAAGTTCCGCATCCTGACAAACGTGTTTTGACTCTGAAGATCTTCGCATGCTGGACGAGTGAATTCAGCACAAGTCCTCCCCCATTTCTACTGGTCTGGATGAACTGACGAGTCACTAAATGGGAGACTGAATCTGTTGGAAGTTCGTTTGTTCTAGCTGTAATTTGTTACCATGTATTAAACTAGTACTTTAATGGTTTTGTTGTTGCAAAGCTCACCTGATATCTGATGAATTGGCTGTGTTGAGATCAACTTTTGCACAATAAAAGTTCAAAGTACTACTTTAAAACACGGTAACATTACGATTTTTATGAAAGTATGAAATAGTATGTCATACTATGCTGTCAATAAAGTGCTCACTTTGTGCTGTAGGTTTTCTACCTGGACTATGGCAATGTTGCCGAGTTACCCGCGTCTGAGTTGAGAGAAATCCAAAAGGAACATTTTGAACTTCCATTCATGGTAATGAACACTTACTACTATAAAAACATTATCTTTGAAATTGTTACAATTGGACAAAGTATAGGGGTTCAGATTTAGCATGGTCTGATTATAAATATTACCAATCCTATTGTGAAGAAAGTTACTTAAAATGTGTACTATGAGAATAGTGCTTTTTCTGTTGAAGTTTCATGATATTTTTTGCATGTTTGAAAGCGTCTACACATATACAAAATCATGTGCGTCTAAGACTCGAAATTTACATAAACAAATGAATATTTCTTTTGATCTTAAGACGTTTCAACGCTTAGTTAAATACATAAAGTAAAAAATCTTGAAAGAGGGTTAAAAATAGGAAAAAGTAGTCTGCTGAGTACAAGCATGATAACGATAGCATCTTCGATTAGCGACAATAACCCTCTCTGGGTTATCGGATACTTTCTGTATCATGGTAACCAATGAACCGTCCCTTTCAGACAGGAATTTTTAACGTCCTCATTTTTAAAAACACGGGAGACGAATCTAGAAAACAGGTTTTTTTAATGCCACATTTTCATTTCCATCACACTCAAAATACAGTTTTTTTTTCACATTTTATTTCCACGGGTCAGTTAGTGACCAATGAAATTGCATGAAAGCAAATGACCGTCCCCAGGGTGTTGATTAGGCACTCTCCACTCGCCCCTGGCTAGTGTAAATTTCTGTTGGCTGGTGTAAATTTAAAGTCACACAGTCGAAAGTATGATTACTTGATTCCAACCCTTTAATAACTAAAAATGGCCAGTTTGGATTGAACATGGCGAGTGTAAATTGAGAGTCACTCGCCACAGAAGGGAGTCAGTGTTCTACTGAGCGAGTCACATTCCTTCCCTCAGGCCCTGCAATCTATAGTTTTTTTCATTTTTTTCATTTCCATCGCACTCAAAATAGTCTGCGTAGCTAGTGACCAATGAAATTGCATGAAAACTCCCCCAGGCCCTGCTGATGCCCCAATGAAGTCCCCATCAATGTCCTAATGCCACCACTGATAAGGAATGAAATGACATGATTGTAACTCAGGTTCAAACTCACGAAGCAGACAGTTTTTTTTTTCACATTTTCATGAGCAAAAAACTCAGCTCACCCAGCACAAAAAAAGCATCAGTAATCAGTAATTGCTCCAGGGCTGGCCCAGCACAAAGGACTCAGCTCACCCAGCTCTGTCCGTCAGCCTGGGTACAAAAACTCAGCTTTCCATCACAAAGACTGCTGCCTGGCGGGCTGCTCAGGTCAGTAAAAACTGGCTCAAAGCACAAAGAATCGCTCAAGTCCTGGCTCAGGTGAGTAAAAACTCAGCTCATGCACAAACAAAGACTCGCTCAGCGCTCAGGTGAGGTCGCTCAGCGCTCAGGTGAGTAAAAACACAGCTCACCCAGCACAAAGACTCGCTCTGGCAGGTGAGTAAAAACTCAGCTCACCCAGCACAAAGCTCGCTCAGCGCTCAGGTGAGTAAAAAACAGCTCAGCCCAGGCGCTGGCGTGCTGCCAGTAAAAAAACTCAGCTCACCCAGCACAAAGCGCTCAGGTCAGGCACAAAGTAAAAACTCACAGCTCACCCAGCACAAAGACTCGCTCAGCGCTCAGGTGAGTAAAAACTCAGCTCACCCAGCACAAAGACTCGCTCAGCGCTCAGGTGAGGAAAAAACTCAGCTCACCCAGCACAAAGACTCGCTCAGCGCTCAGGTGAGTAAAAACTCAGCTCACCCAGCACAAAGACTCGCTCAGCGCTCAGGTGAGTAAAAAACTCAGCTCACCCAGCACAAAGACTCGCTCAGCGCTCAGGTGAGTAAAAAACTCAGCTCACCCAGCACAAAGACTCGCTCAGCGCTCAGGTGAGTGGTTGGATACATTTGGATTGTTGCATGGTTAATTCGGTAAGCACACGTAACACAATTTTGACCCGGACCGAATTATGACTTGCGAAAAATTTGATGTAACAGATTGCTTTGTGAATAATGTAGTTGGTATTCATAATGATATTGTTAATCTTCAAAGTACGAGGTGAGTATCTACTGTCTTGGCAAAAAAAATTGCACTCGTCCTCCTTGTACAAACCTCTATATCTGTATGACAGATTATTCAGAATTGCCTCGTCAAAAGGACGAGTTGCTTAAACATCCTACTCGTTCTCCACAATGTTTTACTGGTCAATACGAGCCCCTTAAGCATAAATGTGTTGAACGATTAAACGATCACTCGCTTGTTTGGTGATTTTTTTTTGTTATATACGATTCTCAGGATACAATTAAAGCCAACGTAAACTTCCATTAGCGAGGTCTGCTTCAAATATGTCCAGTTTGTTATACAATATTGTTTGCTTGAGAATGCATCACATTATGCCCTATTCTACCAGTGTTTGAAACTCGCAGGAAAAAGTTCGGGGCCAGCAGGGCCCTTAACTTTAAATAGTTGGGGGCCCTGATCATAAGTTGAGGGCCCTGTCGTGATGTGTGTTTGAAATGCGAAAAAAAATTGTTTGAATAAAAAGTTAACTAACCAATATTTACCAAATTCAAATCTGTTGAGGGATTATTCAAGTCCTAAAAGTTAGAACCTCTGTGTTTGACCTATTTCAAACACTGATTCTACACCAGCTTTGTCATGGAAATTTGGAAAGAAAAAAACATCTTGACCTGTACGACCTCTGTGACCTCTGACCTGTACAACTTCCGTTTTTTTTTTTCTGTTATACCTCTGTTTGGACCAGGGCCCTCAAGTCTGTTTGACCTCTGGACCCTGTTTACACAAGTGACATCTGTTTGAGAATGACCTCTGACCTCAAACACTGATTCTACACCAGCTTTGTCATGGAAATTTGGAAAGAAAAAAACATCTTGACCTGTACGACCTCTGTGACCTCTGACCTGTACAACTTCCGTTTGACCTCTGTTTGACCTCTGTTTGACCAGTACGACCTCTGTTTGACCTCTATGACCTCTGTTTGACCTGTAGGACCTATGTTTGACCTCTGTGACATCTGTTTGACCTGTATGACCTCTGTTTGACCTCTGTGACCTCTGACCTGTGTAGATCTACTCGGTGGTGGACGGGGTGCTGCGTGTTGACCTGTACGACCGCGAGGGCGACCTGCACATCAACCAGTATCTGTACGAGGAGAAGTGGGCAGAGAAGTGTGAGGAGAACATCCAGTCACGCGTGAGTCAACACAGTTAACTGTTAAAAAAGATAAAAACTAAAACAAAAATTAAAAAAATAATTTAAAATAAATTAAAAAATAAAATTAAAAAAAACTAAGCCAACATGTGCGAGGAGCCCATACAGTTGGGCTATAGGAATTTGTGTTGTACATTGTATCAGGGTGAGGATTAGGTGGAAAAGTGCTACTCATCAGCAGGACGAGTAACCCTCAAATATCTACTCGTCCTGCAAAAAATGTAATCGTCGTCCTTGCACAAAGCTCTATATTTGTATGCCAAATTGACCAGAGTTTCTCCTCGTCAAAAGGACGAGTTGCTTTAAAAACATTCTACTCGTCTTCCACAAGTTTTTACTCATCAATACGAGCGGACGAGTGGCGAATCCTCACCCTGCTTTGTGGAGGATTTCCGGTGTTTACTAGATGTGGTCACCAGATATTACGTGTTGTTACGAGACTCTGGCGACCGCATCTACATCATTTACTCACATTATTATAAGCTAATGCGTGAGAGTTTCTCCTTTGTTTACTCTCCCGTTGTTGACAACATTCACGGTATTGTGTTGTCTTTTATCAAATCTCAACTATGAAATTAAAATTTAAATAAATTTTTAATAAAAAAGAATATTTTTTTTTACCTAATTTGTTTCATACCATCAATCGTTTCTCCCGTCTCCCCCCAGCTGTCTCACGAGGCGCGCGAGTCTGCGCGTTACGGTGGGGTGTCCGCGTCCCGCACTCTCTCCCCCCGCGAGGAAGCCGAGGAGAAACGCCGCGCCGCTGTCACCGCGGCGGCAACGTCGCCCGCGGCAACCGCAGCAACGCAGCGCACGCTGAGAGACGCCGTGTACGAGAAAACAGCCGCGAACAGTCAGCACGGGGCCAGCCGCGGCACGGCAGCCAAAATGGTACGCCCGGGGGGGGCTTATTGTTATAGCTCACCTGCTGTGAAACAGCATGTGAGCTTTTGTGATCACCGTCGTCCGTCCATCAACAATTCACATTTGCACAATGGTTAATTCTGGAGATGAATAGAAGTCATAGTGCAACCTGGTCTCTTTTGGACAGTCGGTCTGTCAGTCATAATGCAAACTGATTTTTTGAAATTGAAGTTCTGTGGTAAAATTGGTAGGAATTACACTGCAAATTTGTCTCTGTTTTGCTAGAAAATGAACATAGCTACAGGTGAGTGATTTAGGCTCTCGTAAAGACCCTTGTTTTCAACCACCCGGGCACGTGATTTATAGCAGACAGTGTGTGCTTAGAACCTACAGACAATATTTGTGTTTTTTTTTTTCTCAATTGTTATTTTCTATACATGGTTCCATTATTTCAGCGCATTTTTATTATTTCAATAACCCAGACACACAGGCAAAATGGTACGCCACTAAAACTATTCCATATGTATACGCGAGATTTGGTATACAGCTACATTTTAAACTACATTTATTTTATTTTCATGAAAGCCGTTCAAAGGTTTTAAAAACTACACTAGTAGATATACTTCTTTGTTCAATTATTTCAACAATCCAGATATCATCACACACATCATGGTACAGGACTCTTTGTGCATGCTTAGAACTTATAGACAATATTTGTTTTTTTTTGCTCAATGGTTTTCTATACATGGTTCCATTATTTTAACGCATTTTTATTATTTCAATAACCTAGGCACACAGGCAAATGAAGACCATAGTAGAGTTGTTGTTTTTTTAAATGTGTTTTTTTGTAGACAATCCATAGGTTATAGGGTTTTTTTGGTTCAAAATTCACAGTAGGAAATATGGTATCGGTTGATAAATCAGTGTTTTTTGTAATGATAATGCATTTGTCAGATTTAGTTTCTGCTCCTCTGTCGCACGTTCATATTTAGATTTTTGCCCATTCTTTTTGCCCGTCTTGGGTTCTACTTTTTGTTATTTTTTACAGATACATCTCCAAGGTCCGTTCAATCCGTATGAGATAGAATTTCACAGTATGACTTACGTTGGAAGATTGAGGTAAAAAAATCTTGCATTGATAACTATTAATTAACATAATAAATATTGCATAATGTATCAAATTATTTTATAAGTTACTTTCATATCTTGCAACACAATCAAGAACTATCAGAAATTGTAAAATCAAGAAAATTCCACATTGACTAGACATAAGAATCACAAATGTTGGAAATTGTATAACTATAAAAATGTGTTATATACAGTTATTTCATCCACCAGTAGGTGGTATTCTTCATGGTTCTAATTGTCTTTTTCTACCTTTGTTAAATCTTTATTTTACTTTTTTATTATTTACTTTATATTTTATTTAATTTAGAATTTAATTTAGAATTTATTTTCAAATATTTTTGCCATTGATATTACATTGCCTCGTCAGGAATCAACCCATCATAACTTGTATTTTTTATGGTGTGCCCATCAGGGCACAGGTGTCTAAGATTTGATGTGCCCTGACTTAGATTTTATGTGCCCAGAACACCTGGGCAATAGCTAACGTCAAGTCCCTGACCTGTTGCAGCATTTTATTCGCTTCATTCAATAGCATTTCGTTCCTATAATTTTTATTTTGATATTCAATACCATTTTTTTAGTCTGATAGAAACTGTTACTCCATGAACTTGCTGTCAGCGCATAAATCCAACAGTCTAGCAAACATAAACGGCACTTTTTCAATACTTTTTTACATCAGCAGTTCATTTCTGATGTTGTTTTTATGATATGAGGTCACAGATTCAAGATGGCCGCCACTCAATGAGCAATCATAACTTTTGAAACTTTTGAACTGTTTGTTTTTCAATCAGCAGTTCATTTCAAACTTTGTTTTTATGATTTGATGTCAAGATTGTTGACAAAAATTATACGGCCCAATTTGCAGGAATCCAGAAAACTTGCATGAACATGTCAGCACATAAATCAAACATGAAATTGAAAATCAGTTCCTCCATACCAACATCTATCAAAATTTTGTAAAAATATTGACTCAAAATTATGACCTTTGTATGTTTGTCTTTCTCAAGGGTGTTACCATGAAATTTTGAGTAATTTATTTGTACCATATTCTTTATTCTAAGAAAGTACTGTATTATAAAGAAATATAACACAGCTAAATGAATTTGTTCAACAATATATTTAATTTAATGAAAGTGTCCACATTAAATGAGTCTGTGATTTCTGTTTGTTTAGATGAATTGAGGTCAAATAATTTGACAAAATAACCAAACCATTTAAGGAGTGAGAAAATCTGAGAGTTGAATAAAATGTCTAAGAAAAGGGTTCATATGATGTTAATAATGTAATTTAATTGGAATGTATTTCTGTATTTTCTACTTTCTATACTGCAATGTAAAAAAAGAAAAAAAAAAAAACAGTCTAGCAAACATAAGCGGCACCGTTTTTCAATCAGCAGTTCATTTCAAACTTTGTTTCTATATTTTGACGTCAAGATTGTTGACAAATTTCACTGTTTTCAGGAAGGTTAGCAAATCGACTCTGATAGAAATTGACCATGAATGATTCAAATAGACCTTTGCATTTAAAGCATCAATCATTACCATGTTTTTTCACATAATTTTCAGTACAGTAATTAATTCTTCATTGCTAGCTGAGGATGTGTGATATAAAACACGAAATATATCGGAGCCCCAGGTCATTCTTTGGTAAATTTATTTCATATAA
This sequence comes from Streblospio benedicti, assembly GCA_019095985.1. Classification (NCBI taxonomy): domain Eukaryota; kingdom Metazoa; phylum Annelida; class Polychaeta; order Spionida; family Spionidae; genus Streblospio; species Streblospio benedicti. The sequence continues at coordinate 34,900 of JAGTTF010005392.1, read as the reverse complement.
CATAATGCAGGCACCACAGGAAGATTTTTCGACTAAATTTTGTTTGAACTCTGTTAGCTTAGATAATTATCACAAAATAAGGTGTTAATTTGCAGGAGAATTGAAGCAATAATGAGTGAAAAATCAAGTTTGATGAAAACATTTCAAAAGGGTTAATAGTGTAATTGGGGGAATGTATTTTTGTATTTTCCCAAACTTTCTATAATGCAATGTAAAAAAAAAAAACAAAAAAACAGTCTAGCAAACATAACTGCCTCCCCCCGTTTTTCAGGAAGGTTTATGACTCAGGTTAAGATTGTTGACAAACCAGGAACCGACTCTGAGAGTGTGAACTCTGAAGGTTTTTATTAAGATATTTGTCCAAAATTAGAGATTGTCAATCAATGTTTTTTTATTTGTTGTTTCAAGATGAACTTTGTAAATAACCAATGTTGTTTTCAGGAAATTTTCGACTCTGATAGAATAACAAATTTGACCCCTGTTTTCAGGAAGGTTCACATTCGACTCTGAGTCTGTGAACTTTGTGGCTCTGGAGTCGGAGCCCCAGGTGCGCGAGGCGTCGCTGCTGGTGGCGGCGTTTGTTGCCTTTCTCAGTCCGTCGGCGCCGAAAAGTTTGTTACCAGATAAAATAACATAGGATTCTTTGATATTTACATGATTACCAATTTTAGAATCAATATGCTTAAATCTTTTCAATACATATCTCTTAATTATATACATTTCCTGAATTATGTTTGACTTATTTTCTATTGTTTTATAAATTTCATTTTCATCAAAGAAACTGCCATCTAAAGTGACGAGATCTTTAACATACATAATATTTTCTTTCACCCAATTTTTTAAATACAAATTACTTTCTTTGATCTTAAAATGTTCATTTCCCCATAAAGGCTGAAGGAATATTTCATGGGGTGTAAGTTTATTAAATGGTTTCACAATTTTTTTTGATTTAAAATATGACATGAGAATTTCTTGATAAAACATTGGGAATGCCTTAAGAATTGGAAAGTTTTTTAATCTTTGAAACACTAAGCTTTATAATATATTCCAAAGGTAAACCTATATATTTGGCATTCATGTGAAATATGTCAGACCATTTTCCTGGAATAGTAATAATTTTTGTTATCCATGAAGCCTTGATTGCTTCCATGAAAGCATGAATGTTTACCATATTTATGCCTCCATTTAGAATCGTATTACATAAGAGGGCTCTTTGTTTTTTTCAGTTTTTCCATTCCAAAGGAATTTATATATTTTACTTTGTAATGATTTGATTACCTCTTCGGAACTGACAATACACTTGCTGGATATACAAATTTTGAAACAATATGACACTTAATAACTGATACTTTAACGAAGAAAGATAAATTGAGCTTATCTAGGTGATGAATATACTTTGTTAATTTCTCTAATCTATAATTCCAGTTCATATCTATACACCTTTTATTGTCATGACCAAGATAAATACCAAGGCATTTTACTGGTTTGCCAGTAAATGTAATGCCCGCCATAATGCGGATACCATGATCTTTTAAAGGACCTAGCCAAATGCCCGTCTATGAATCTAGTTAAGGAGACTTTCTGGATATAAAAGAATTTTTGAGATAAAAAATTCTCAAAATGTTCTTGTTTTTTATTTTAGTATAAAAGTACAAAATTCATTTCCCTTTTTAAAAGATGTATAAACTTTAGGAGTTCGGGGAATGGAATAAAAAAGAATGGACCATACAAAAGATCATACAAAAGACAATAAAAAATTCAGTCAATGTTATTTTTTCCTGTACCAATATTGTATACATGAGAAATTTTTTCTCCAGAAAGTCTCGTTAAGATACAAATTTAAGTTTCATCAATTGTACTAAATGATCATTATTGTTCTATCTAGTTTATTATATAGAGAAAAAACGTTAATTTTTTTTAATATTGAGATTTTTGCCGGTTTTTATAAAGATTTTTGTCTGAAAATGAAGATTTTGCTGACAGATCAACAGTATCCGTCTGGCCATCAACCTGGCCCTCAACTCGGAGGACACGGTGGCCGACTGCGGCCCCGAGCTGATGCTGAGGATCCAGGACGAGGCCCGCCACAGGATCCTAGCGTGAGTATTCCCCTGCAAAAATGTACTCGTCCTCCTTGCACAAAGCTCTATATTTGGATGTAAATTACCAGTCGCTAAAATTTCTTAATCGTCCTCCGTAAGTTTATACTAGTCAATACGAGCGGACGAGTGACAAAAACCATCCTAATGTCTTATTGTCCACTTCAATATAATGCTCAGTCAAAAATTATTTAGAAATTATGTGTAAAAATGCTTCACAGTTATCTTTTGTCAACTTGTTTTGTCTCATCTGTGCTGATATATTATATAGAGAAAATGCACCTCCTGGTTGATACTAGAAATTTTTATTTAACGAGTTTGGCAGCCGAATCATAACATTGTTTATGACCTATTTAAAAATTATGTGTAAAAATTCTGCACAGTTATCTTTTGTCAACTTGTTTTGTCTCATCTGTGTCACCAGATTTGATCTTCAATCTTCAATCTTTATTTCCGAAAGGGCCGATGGTCGTACAGGGAATTTTTATGCATTTGTGACACACCGTGTACATGAATTAATAACAAACAAGTGCAATAATAAAAAACAATTGCAGTGAATTTGAAAAACAACAAGAACAAAAAAAAAAAACAAAACAATGACAACAACAACATTTCTAGTGAATATACACAAGAGTCCAGGTATTACATACTTTCTCCCAATGTAAAGGGGTCATCCATATTAATGACTTAGCTTTAAAAATTGTCTGCTGCAGACTGGTCATATTCAGTAAACTCAACTTGCTCAAGTTTGTAGAAAAAAAACACAACAAACCAATATGGCTGCTTCAGAGCACCTGCTCTTCCAAGAATCCCGGGCATTGTGCTCGCTGGCCACAAATGTGTTCGCAGGACAAACGGCTCGCAAGCACAATTAGCTAAAGATGTCTGTAGTGTACAGGAGATTGTGAGTTTGATTCCATGGCCTTCCAAAGCTTTACGTACCTACCAGTCAAGATGTGATGCTATTCTCTGTGCTGCTGTAGCCTGGTGACGCATCGCCGGGCGTCCGTCGTCCGTCCGTCCACAATTCATATTTGTTTTTTATTCAAATTTCATCATTTTTTCACAGAAGTTGTATGTCTATATGATCATCATTCCTTACTTGATACATGTCCCTGGGGCTAAAATTGACCCTGGCCCTAGGGGTCCATCAAAACTTTTTAGTGTAAAAGTGTAGTCTCTCATAATGTGAACCTTTAAAGTTCTCTGGAGATGGATAGAAGTCATAGTGCACCCTTGTATCTTGTGCATTCAGTCTATTTTATAATGCAACATCTTGTGCATTTGTCTCTCCCTAAAGTCCTCTGTATCCTATTCTCTGCCGGCGACTATGTCGTCTGTATTTTGAGCCGGTATATCCCTCTGTCTCACTAGACCAAATGATGAATGGGGCACTTGAAAAAAGTCCCTAGTACGACAGACTCTACCCAAACCTCGAGCTCCGCAACGCAGACAGCGCCCTCTACCTGCTGCACGACGGAGTCGCCCTCAACGCCGCGGACACGGACGACACGGTAAATACAGAATACTTCCGTGGCCGAATGGTCATGGGTTCGATTCCTGGTCGGGTCTGGTGTTGAGCAAACCTACCTGTAACAGAATGCACACTGCTCCGTGGCACCTACACGTAAAATAGGTACAGGTCATAGGGTTGAAAGAGTGAGTGAGTGATTGTGTGAGTGATGAGCATTGTGCGCTAAATTTGCTGCCCTTGCAAGTATGCGAGAAATGATCAAATGATGATCAATAAGTGTGCCAATGACCTGGTGTAAATTGTAAAGGCATGAGACTGAGATCAGGACTATAAACCACCACATTTACATTTACTGTATTCGTTCTTATTAGCGCCCCCCCCAATAAGCGCACACTCCTGTTAATGCAGATTAAATATTATACAAATCTCACTCTTTTTACCGCCGCCATATTGTAAGACTATAACACGCTGGTATTATTCCATATTCGGATTACCACATAACCATCCGGGTGCGTTGTGTTATCATGTTCTGTGGGGTCATGGTGAGAAAAATGCATGAAACGCGAAAAATAGTTGGGGTGCGCTTATTATTTTTTTGTTTTTTTGCTGCAATTTGTTTTTGTAAGCGCACTGTACACGGTAAATACAGAATGCCACAGGAGAGCGATTACGTCATTTTCAGCTCACCTGTCGTAGACATGGTGAGCTTTTGTGATCACCTTTCGAGCCAGCAGTGGCGACAGACACAGTAAATACAGAATGCCAAGCTCAATTCATATTTGCAGTAAATTTTTTTTATTCAGTCGTCCGTCAACAATTCATATTTGTTTGCTATTTAATTATTTAATTACTCCGCCTCAAAAGTGATCTCTCGTCATATCATGAGCTCACCAATGCAAATACCGTTTATACTTACTTATATGGGAAGGGAAAGTGGAGAACAGAGCTCAAATGTTCGAATGGACAACACATTTTAAATAGTTTGCCAAAGTGCAAGTATTTCCTAATGCTATTCGATATTACAAAAACTAAAATGTTTATTGTAAATCCTATACATAAAACTTCAAATTGGGCAACATAACTCCATGAACTTATCCCCACCAACAAACTAAACAAGACATATATCAACAGATATTTCAGTTGTTATCTTATTTAATACCCAAAACTTCTCGCTATGTGCTCTTTTTGCAATAGTTTGGCAGACTAAAATATCTACAAGTACGGATGTGGTTTAGGCGTGTGACTAAACATTGTAAATGTTATTGGAATGAGTCATAATCCAGCTCACAGCGCAAAAAAAGTTGCTATATGTAGACATACATGTATGTTAATGAACTTCAGCACTATTCTACTTTACTAAAGACTGTTTCAATAATGTTAGGATCAATCAAAGCAAACTTTGTGGTTGAGAAGGTAAAATAATAGATGCCCGTGGAGTAAGATCTGGCAAAAAAAATAGCATTTCATTCCTATAATTTTTATTTTGATATTCAATACCATTTTTAAGTTATGATAGAAAATGTATCGTTCTGAACTTGCTGTCAGCACACTAGAGGTTCAGTTCCCTAGTGCCATTCAAATAGCCAGATGCAAACGGTTGTGAATTTAAACTTTTTGAAGTGAAAGTTGAAATCTCCAAATAGTTATAACCAAAGCAGAAACATTGCAGTGATGAAAATGAGGAAGTATCGCCACCGCCAGCCACATAAAACTTGGGAGAGTAAATATAGACCTGCAAGTGTGGACTGGAAACTGGCCACCTTTGACCTAAATGATCATGACGCATGGTGCCAAAATATCCCCATCCTACACACACTTTGGTTTTGGGAAACAATCAGTTATGCATTTTGAAGCTTCTCTCTCACACATCTTTTAGGCAAGCATATTTCTACCAATGATATACATAGCTGAAGACAGGTTTTACAACAACAGGTTAAGCATGATTTGATTGATTGATATAAATCTTAGAGCACAGTACATTATTAAGGAGTGGTTCAGATATTATCTATATTACAAAATTTAACTACAAATTATTGCCTCCTATTTTTCATTCACGTTATAGTTACCTGTATTTATTTAAATCTAGTAAATATAGTTAATTGACTATAAGTATTTAGTAAGAACTGCATTATAAAAGTACATTCTAATGCCATGCCATCTCATGTTGCATATATTTTTACGCCTTTCACTACAAACTCACAAAACTTTCTTTAGTCTACAACTTTAACTCGGTCTCTATTTCAATCCCTATTACAGTTTCGCAAAGATAAACGATAACAAAGTGAAATTCCTTACGTGACATTGTTGTCTGTTTTAGGCTTTTTATCATTCAATTTACAAAATTAACCATTGAAAAAAATATTGCATCACTGTTTATGGATACCATAAAATAGTTTCCCCCAGAACTTACAAAGCTAAAAGTGAACAGTACATACTACATCCCAATTAACAGAACCGAATCCTGTTTCTAAAAACTCTGCCATTAACCAATCAAAAGGCCCACACACCCACCGGTGCGGCATTTCAATTCAATGTTTTTTATTCAAATTTCATCATTTTTTCACAGAAGTTGTATGTCTATATGATCATCATTCCTTACTTGATACATGTCCCTGAGGCTAAAATTGACCCCGCCCTAGGGGTCCATCAAACTTTTTTAGTGTAAAAGTGAAGTCTGTCATAATGCAAACTTTTAAAGTTCTCTGGAGATGGATAGAAGTCATAGTGCACCCTTGTCTCTTGTACAGTCAGTCTATTTTATAATGCAACATAATACAAACTGATTTTTTTTTAAATGAAAGTTCTGTGTATGTTACAGTGGAACTTTCACTTTTCAGCTAAAAGAAATGAACATAGTATAATGTACGAAATTATACGTCAATGTATGATAAATGTATATGTATATGTCTGGTTTTATGGTCTTCTTCCCCAAAGGACTACATATACACCAGGTCATTGGCATCCTTGCCACACTACATATCTTTCTCAACTCCCTGGGAGCATCCAGCATAGCGCAGACGTGCTTATCACTCACATTAGCTTTCACTCGCATGACCTGTACCTACTATCACATGCTTAATAACGGTGTACGCATGGTTATTTATTTTCAACGTTTCTTTCCGCCCTGCATGATTTTATTCCATCCTGCATGGTTATTTATTGTCTCTCCAGTTTCCAGCCAGGACTAGTAACTTTAAAAAGGTAGGGTAACGTAACCAGTTTTCAGCCCTTTAAGGGCATAGGTCATAGTTTAGCTTATACTCAAATTCAGTCGTATATGGTAGTATTTTCAGATAGAATTAAATGTGTAAATGTGTACTTTTATTTTTCATGATTTTTTACAATTTATTATCATTTGCATCGTTATCTGAATAAATGCACCAAATAGTAGTGCATTTTTGTTTGAACTGTTTCATATTTCATTATGATAAGATATTTTATCATTGATTAAACACTTATTTTATCCATAATTCTGTGGTCTGTCGCTCGCTGTGGCCGGTGTTAGGCATATTCTTAAAAAAAAGAGGGCACACATGCCTACCCAGCTCACCCAAGTTAGAAATTCATCTTCCACCGCCTGGCTGAGGCACTGTGTATTCATACAAAACCTCACGTCACTCACAGCCGGGCCGCACTATGACAATGTCATCATAAGATTATGTCATGAATTCATATGTAACGCACACATTGTTTTCTCCTCTCTCTCTCCAGCAAATCGCGTTTCCCAACGATGAAGACCTAGAAGAAGATGATGATAACCCTCCAGTCCAGCTCAATCCAAGGCCAAGACCGCAGCAGCAGCAGCAGCAGCAGCAGCAGCAGCAGCAGCAGCAGCAGCAGCAGCAGCAGCAGCCTCCGAGAGCACATCAACAATACCAGCACCAACAAGTATATGTATTTAAAGATTCCAAAGTCCCCTGACCTATTAATCAATTGATTTTTCAAATTCATGAATGTTGAAAAAAATGTATATAAATGCATATTTGTTGTATTTGAAAACTAAAATCAAACTTTATTAATATTTAGAACTTTTTCTATTGATTATGTAATTCTTTGGATATATCTAGAAATAAAATGTAAAAAATAAAATAATATTTGTGGTGTTGGAAAGCAATGATGATTAGTATTGGACATCGCCACTGTACTGTACTGGCACTTTGTCTAATTTAGACTATGTTGAGTTTTCCCACACTACAAAATTTAAAAAAAAAAAACAAAAACAACACCACCAACAACAGCAGCACCCATTTCAACAGCAGCAGCAACCACTAAGACAGCAGCAGCAACCTCCGAGAGCAAATCAACAATACCAACAACAACAACAGCAGCCTCCCCCCACCTCTCCAGCCGGCCTACCGTCCCCCGTCCCCTCTCTTCTCCCCGGCAGCCTCGCGTCGCTCCCCGCCTCAGCAGCAACAGCCCAGGACCGCACAGGTGAGGGACAGAGGCTGACTTACAGGGTGAGGTGGGAAAGAGCTGATAAAACTTCTTACTAAAACAGGGACAGGATTCGCCACTCGTCCGCTCGTATTGATGAGTAAAAACTTGTGGAGGATGAGGAGAATGATTTAGCAACTCGTCCTTTTGATGGATAACAATTCTGGTCAATTTGACATACAAATATAGAGCTTTGTGCAAGGAGAACGAGTACATTTTTTTCCAGGACGAGTAGATATTTGAGGGTTACTCGTCCTGCTGACGAGTAGCACTTTTCCACCTGATCCTCACCCTGCTAAAAGTCTACTTCTTTATATCAGGATGAGGAGCCGTGTATGTGTGTACACTTGTCACTAACAAAGTCTAACTTACATCATCGGCAGTCGTTCGAAGAAGTGGACAGCAATAGACGAAATTGTCAATGGTGTAAGGAAAAATCTGTATTGTGCTGTGATGTAAGATATATGACCCTGTACACTTGGCACTAAGAGTCTAACTTACAGGGGCAGGATTAGGTGGGAAAGAGCTGATAAAACTTCTTACTGAAAGTCTACTTCTTTATGTCAGGGTCAGGATTAAGTAGAAAAGTGTTACTCGTCAGCAGGATGAGTAACCCTCAAATATCTACTCGTCCTGCAAAAAATGTTCTCGTCCTCCTTGCACAAAGCCAGGGTGCATTTTTATGCGCCACAAATTGACCCATTTTTATAAATGTCCCATCGTTTCAAATCGATGAGCCCATGTGATAAAAAATAATTACAAACTCTAGGGACACAAGTTTTCACCATGGTGTTCCTGTGTGGACGCATGTCAATTTAAAACCATAAATCCATTAAAATACGATCATATTTTAACTTTTTCCCACTGAAAATGTTCATTCATGTTTGTTGTGAACAAAATGCACGGAACCGCCACCTTTGTTTTTTAAAAACCCAATTCTTTTCGATTATTGAGCATACGCACTTGACACACGGAAGCTTAATGTGCATTTTTTCCTTCCTAAATAAGTAAGTTATAAGTTATTCTGATTTTTGACGAAAGCATTCGTGTTATAGATTATTAGGATTATGTTACTAATGGATTATGCAATTATGTATTTGAGAACTACAATTGATAAATACCACGACAATCTATTTGACATCCAGAATCATAAACCAAAATGTACACGGCTGTGATTTCATTTTACTTTTTTACACTTCAGGGCTTGACAAGTCATGGCCCGGTGGCCCTGGGCCAGTAGATTTGAAATCAAGTGCCATTAGGCCACTGGAATAATGGTCAGTGGCCCGACTGGGCTACCTTATCCTAGACTGCTTGCATTATTGATTTTTTGAGTCTAGCATGGGTCAAGGTTAATGAGCACTATAAACAACTTAGATATTTGTTAAACTGTCATGAATTGCTAGTACATAAATCATTTTCAAATTCTAAATATCTATGTATGTACTAAATTAGTAACATAATATCACTTAAAATAACAATACAGTTTTTATTGTAAATATGAAAAAACACGCGAAATTGTCCCATTGCTTTTGCAAAATGTCCCATTCTTTAACCCAATGGTGGGACATTTTGTGCCATCTACATTTTCAAAAAAAAATGAACCCAAATGCTCTACATTTCATGTTTGATCGCTAGCTAGTGCCCTGGTGTCCTGGGCACATAAAAGTTCAATCAGGGCACATCAAAACAGATTCCTGTGCCCTGATGGGCACACCATAAAAAAGTACCTTTATTATATTTTAGCTAAACTGACCATCATATCCAAATGTTGTATTCCCTATGGTGAAACATACAATGTTTAAATGAAGTTTTCATGTTGATCTGATAGTTGAACTATTTTTTGTTTTTATTTTTTTTATTTTTGCCATCTGCGGTTTAGCTAAAAAATTTCAGGGCACATCCGAAAAAATGAGATCAGGGCACATGGATTTGGAAATATTTGTGCCCTGCTGGGCACGCGAAAAAAAGTTAGTGTTAAGCCCTGCATTTGTACGCCAAATTGATCAGAATTGTTATTTCGATTCAAAGGGACGAATTTTGATAAAAATTTCTACTCAAGTTCTACAAGTTTTTACTATAAAACAGAACAGATAATATAGTCAAAAAAGCTAAAATTTTACTCGTCAATACGAGCGGACGAGATGCGAATCCTCGCCCTGAACTTACATCATTGGCTGTTGTCTGAAAATGGTCATTCTGGTGACGTGAACACCAATAGACGAAATTATCAATGATGTTAGTAAAAATCTGTATTCTTCTTCTGCTATTCTTGCTCCTTCATTTATGAAGATTATGCAAGATGTGCTGTGATGAAAAATATATGACCCAAAAAAGGGTATTGCTGACATGAAATGTTTTTATATTCTGTCATTACTACTTACTTTTTTACTTTTATTGGTTGTTTTTACTACCGGTATTTTCTGATGTATGGAATGATATATGGAATATGTTAGATATGGAATTATGTATTCTGAAATACAGTGAATGTCCTCAACAAAGGAAGAGTAAACAAAGGAAAAACTGAATAAAGGAAACTTTTCTCATGCATTAGTTTATAATAATGTAATTAAATGATGTAGTAAACAAGGGAAACCCTCTACAAAGGAAGGATTTGTGACTGCAAATTCGGTTCCGTTGTTGAAGACATTCAATGCACCGGTGTTTTCTAATGTATGGAATCATAGGGTTTTGATTTAGTGACGCTACCACTTACTTTAAACACGAAACTTGACGTTGCGGTCGGTCATATTTAAACCAGTGGATAGAGTCACTAAATCAAACACCATTTCCTACTATTTAAAGTAAGTGGGATAGAATATGTCACTAAATCTGAAAAAAGACATGGATATTTATTTTTCCTACTACTAAGAACAGTCTACATAAAGGTATGGAATTATGCATGGAATATGTCATACTCCTCCTAAACGACTCAACATACAGCAATGAAACTTGGTATATAGCAAGAACATCATATGTAGATGTGCATATTGACAGGGAATTTTGATTCTCAAATTTTTATGGGAGTTATGCCTCTTTGAAATTAGAAATTGTGTGCATCTTATACTAATAGCTTGTTCAAAAGCTTGTCTCTGCTACTACTAACGTGGTCGACCCAACATAAACATGTAACTCCGGTGGGGTGTGTGGGTGGCTTTGCCCCCCAGAGTTGGGTTTAGTTGAGGGGTGTCCGGGGACGTACAGTGGGTAGCCCCTCAGCCTTGAGAAATTTTAAAAAAAACGCAGGGTTTGGGGGTTTACCTTCCCCATAATAACACTGAGAAATAATTAAAAATTTGGTCATAACGTCCTCCTGCCTATGATACTGCTATCAACTAAAGAGAGGTGGTCTTCTATTTTAAACACTAAATGTGCTTCCTGAATGACTGTCCTGTTGAACACGAGAACATTATGTATAAATTCAAAGTTCAGTTGCTTAAAGGTCTGGAATTTGCTGTTTTCAGTAGAGTTGGAACATTTCAGATGATGCATGTGAACATTTATAATAAAGAATTGTGCCATGAAACACTTCACATTTTCCAAAACCATGATTAGAAGAGAAACTTATATGATTTTCCATTGTCTTGTAAATATAAATTGTAGTTGATTTTCAACATGGTTGTAAACTTTAACGAAGTGGTAAAATCTTTTAAATTTGTTTCAGTTAATGTAATCATTACTAGATCATCATCATTAAAAAAAAATATGACTAATGCCTTTTTATTGTTTTGGGCACATACTACCTTAAGTTTTGAAAACGTTGTAAGTAATTTGACTACTGTCATTTTCAATTATTAATCATCAGAGATATTACTGACAGTAAACTAATTTCATTGTGTAGGAAATGTGCTCTCAAATCTAAAAATCACCTTTTGAATACAGTATGCAGAATTAGCATATGTTACAAGTAATGGAATGAATGCAAATTGTATTAAAGTAATGGTGTCAACTCAAGTAGTTAAGAACTTACTTCAACTAAAAATTTCATTGCAGATCAAATAATTGCTTTCAATCTTTAGATAAAATAAACTTGAAAAAAAAAACATTATGCACAATTGTGTTTTTAATTCCATTGAGTAAAGTTACACATATTTCAAATGATGCCATATAAAATATTGATCATGAAACAGGGGAAACTGGACTGAACAAAACATATGTGAGACAAAAGTTGAATGTCTGACAAAAGTCAATTTACTATTCACATTTTGCAAAATATATGATCTGGTCTGGTCGTCCCAAACCATAAAAAATTGTAGAATATAAAATCCCTGTGAATATGCACATCTACATATGATATTCTTGCTACATACCCAGTTTCATTGCTGTATATAACATTCCTGTTACAAGCGGCGCAGGGTCAGACATCATCAGGTCTCACTTGTTGAAAATTGAAATAATGATCTACTATATCTTATTATATCCATAGTTATCTTTCTTTTTTTCAAAAAATATATTGTTTCAACATGATATATAAAGAGACAGAGTTTATATGAACATTTGCCCTCCCCAGCCCTTGGCGCTGGGCGGTGTCCCCCCGGGGCGGGTGTCTGGTCCCCCCGGGGTCGCGGCGGGGCGGCTGTGTGACCAGTACAGCCAACCACAGAAGGCAGCCGCGCGCCAGCACATCGCCAGCCTCAGGGGGCAGGTGTCCATGTAAGTACGTACAAAGACAGAGGTTTTAACTTACACTTCAAAGTTTTCGTTTTTTTCATCAGAAGACAATTTTGATTCTTGAAAATTGTCTTCTGATGTAAAGACCGAAATGTTTGAATTGTAAGTTTAAGCTCTGGATTTATCAATAATTATTCTATCATATAGATCAGAAGAAAATCCAATGAAATTGTATTTTTATTACAATGAGCCAGAGTTTAAACTTCATGTAAGTGACAGAGTCTGTCTATATATAGAATACACTACAAGTGGCACGTTTGTTTTAGTAACTTCTCCATGTAAGTACTGAGAAAGCCAGAGTTTAAACTTACACTTCAAAGTTTTCGGTCTTTATATCACCGCCCAGGTCTCCGTGTAAGTGATGGAGTTTCTCCCATGTTTGTTGAAAATACTTGAATCTGATTGGCTGAGAGGTGTGGGATATTCTCTGATATCCTACACTACAAAGTTTTTAGCCTACAATGATGAGTAAACAAGGGAGAAAAAGGTTATTTTACTGTCTCCGTGTAAGTTCTGAAGTCTGTCTTCTGTCTATATGATCCACTTAGCCACGACCCGGTCCGACAAAAAATAAATAGACTTTTTAGTCATTAATTAATTAATTTTAAAAGTAGATGAACCGGTTCATCAAAATGTCTTAGAATAAACGTTCAACCAAATAAAATATCAAACTTGCATACATTACAAGCTCTAAAGCATGAAAGTGGATTACTGTCTGGGACCACGTATAGGTCGAACCCTCATATAAGTCGAACCCTTTGTTTTGGCCCGCAAATTGGGAATTTTAAAAGAAAAATTGAAGAAAATCTGAACACATTTTTCTCACCTCGTTCGAGCAAAAACAAGACCACGTGAAAATCACGAATCCGCGAATAATATTATTTCCTTGACTAGGCGGCTGGTCAATTACACTTTGATCTAGTCTGTTTGCTTTACCCAGACAGAAATGTGAAATTAGTTACACAATCAAGCCGGTTAACTGTGGGAGATAAACTTCAATCAATTTTTGACCCCCTGTCCTGTGGATTTTACCTAAATTGACCTAGGCTTTGTTGTACAATCTGCATAGTCACCTTCACTGACTGAATTATACACCATGGTTCCCAGCATGCTTGACCTGAGGTGAGCCTACAAAACCTGAACTTTTAGATTTGAACGGGAGAATTTTTTAAAATGGAAATTCTGTTGATTTGGGCAATAATGGAATAATATATATTTTCAGTTGTACTAGTAAAAATTTAAAACATCTTGTCAAATCTCTAAAACAGTCACGATTTTTTTTTTTAATTAGTCTTTATTTTGATTGTTAAAATGATGTGTGATTGCGTAATGAAAACCAACCACTGAAATGGAAAAACTGGAAAATTCTGGTTCACAACAACAGATTTGACAGATGGTAAGCAATACATATTTTTTTACAAGTGCATCTGCACATAGATTTTTTGACCATACACCTATCATTGAAAAACACATATACTTGTTTCTCTTTCATATTGAACCAAAATAAAATGGATTTCTACAGAATAAAAATTAAAATTGTGTGAATCGGTGTTTAAATGGCATAATATTAATACTAGGAATTTGAAATAATTTAACTTGTTTCAAATTTAATTCTTTTTTATATTGTGTCACTTTCATCTCCAAATATGGGATGACCCTCCCCTGCCTAATTTCCAAAACATTATGTTAGCTTTCATAACAAGCATAAGAACTATACACATAAACTATTTTGCATATGAATATCATGCATGTGAATGACTAAACTGTTTTCAAATAAAAAAAACTTCATTAAAAATGGCGTAACTCTTAAATATGCCCTGATGATCGTTAGGGTCTAAACAGTTTGAAATAGCTTAACATGATACTATAGTCCATATTTCACTATCAAAATACTGTCAAAATACCCTGCCAATATGGACCAATTTGTCTTTAATTAGAAGGGCTAAAATTTTAAAAATGCGCAATATCCCTAATTGATGTATTATTCTCCCAAGTAAATTTGGTTTCATTCCAAAAAAAAACATTCATTGTTATAATTATTTTTGAATTAGAAGACGAAAGTGACCCAATTTCAGAATCTGTGATCATGAAAAGTGCCGGATTAGGGGCAGGGGTGGTATATGGAGAAATATATGGCTGCTGATTTTGGCCAATCAGAATGCAGGATTTAGGGGTGTGTCACAGAGCAAGTGGTATAATTGTTAATGTTTAAGCTGGAACCCACAATCAAGCTCCATATAAGGGTACTCTTTACTTGTCTAGCTTTATTACTGTTTGCCAAAAAGCAGTGAAAACTCAAAATAACAAGAGTGAATTTGAGGAATTTATATGATCGATTATACAATTACAGTTTAATGCTGACAGCATCATTAGGATTTATCACTACGTGATCTAGACCTCATTTTTGAATGATTGCTTCAAATATAATACTATATAACAAATTGACTGTATAGTCTATATGATAAAATAATATAGTCTAGAGTACAAATACAAAATACACTAATTATACACACCAATATACTGCGTAATATATACAGGTTATGAAACGCATTAAACATTTGGACCACAGAACCTGCAACTATAAAAGTAACTGGCCCACGAACAAAATTACATGGCCTTAATCATGTTAAACTAAACTAAGAAGCCTGCCAATGAATATTGAACCCATCTTGCCCTGGCTAAAAGCAGCCCGCACAGGGCAGTTGGGTAGGCACTATTTCATACCCTGATATATACATATTGTTTATTCCAAGTGAAATCCTGACTTGACCAAATAATAATTTCTTTATATCAAGTTTCTTATTAGCGTAAATAGGCATATTATGTACAAAGGTAATTATATAGAGCATTGTAATTATTTTAAAATTTCCACACAAGTTATTTTATATACCATATACGACCATCCAAGTGCCCACCCTCATGTAACAGCCCCCCCTTTTTCTTAAATGTCCTTAGGAATTATGTAGTAAATGCACTCTCATGTAACAGCCCCCCCCCAGTTTGAGAAAATTTCAATTTCATGGCCCTGGGCTCTTGGATGGTCATATACGGTACTTACTTATAATATATTACGAAAACTGTTCAATATAAAGTAATTCTACGCTTTCATACAGGCAGCTTGTTTATTCCACATAAAGCATCAATGCAATATCAAACATTAACATAGATTAAACAGATATTAGTGTCATATTGAATCAATAAACGTTCTGTACACTATAAATCCATAATATACAAATAAATTGGCATGTAGACTTAATATTGGGAATATGAGTGAGAGCTACTTCAATGCATACTGGGCTCAGACGACCCATTTTACTATCACCCATACAGTCCTACGCCCCACATGGTGGTGGCCACCACTTTGGGCACAGACCCTTGTACTGCACAAACTCACCCATTTCTACAAACAGTTCGTACAGAGGACGGAAGCAATGGAACAGTAGATCTAGTACATGGTCATTCATGGAGTTGAATCCCTGAAGTATGTTGATACCGTGATAGTCATCATTGCCCACCACTGATATTTTGTCCAAGACAGAGGAGAGTTTGGCGAATAGAGTTTTGATATGAAGGAGAGCAGACGTGTGGTTCAGCGCTGTGGCCAGGCTGCGGCCAAACGCCAGTGGCAAGGATGGGTAGCTGGGTGCGCTTGGTGATAGCAGCTGGTAGAGGGCCTGTGATATTATCTGAGCACCTTCTGCTTTCTTGTACAGATGTGACCACAACCACATTACATCCCAGACCTGAGTTGAATTCTGTTTGCTGATGTTGGTCGCCAGGTTGTAGATCTCAATGATCAGACTCATGTTTTGGCTCGCACTGCTTGTTTCAGGACATCCAGATGTGACTCGCTCCCAGCAGGAGTTCAGTTCTGCTATGTTCTTGACAAAATGTGGCATGACATTGTGAATGTCTGAGTAAGGAGGAAGTTTTGTGTGGAACATGATGAGGCAAGTGGCTCCCTCTATGTAGATGTTGTGGTTGTGACATGGTGGTAGATCATGCTTCTTCTGGTGACTGAGCCACTTGTCTAGCTGTGAGATCTGCAACACCTGCTCTAGAACGTCTTCATACTCAGTACAGAGGCTCGTGGTCCAGTTGTACAGGCCGTCAATGTGTCTGTCATATGTATCCAGAACATCATTCAGCTCACTGTCAATATCCTTGACAATCACACAGTACCTGCTCATGATGTTGTCAGTGAGGTATGTCTGATACTTATACTGATCACACCACCAGGCACTGAGTGCCTTGTACACGGGGTCGTGAGGGTCGCTGTACTGATGGTGGTCCTGCCACAGACTCAGCCCAGCAGCACCAGTGTAGATCAGGATAGCGTCTGCTAACTGAGCTCTCTCCCAGCCAAGGTAGATCCGTGGTGAATAATCCTCGTGTGTTAGCATGATGTCAGTCACATATGGACACTGGTAATACTTGCGGTACATGTCGGCCATGTTGAGGAAGAGTGGATTGGGTCCGTGGTGGGTCTTGTTGTACGTGCACCAGAAATCTGCTATCATCTCATACTCATCTTGATATCCTTTTTCAATGCGTTCCTCTACTCGTGGATGTACTGCTATCACTCTGTCCTTACACAGCTTCAGTTTGTGCCTGACATGACATACACCGTGGTATGAAGCCACGTTCTCCTCATAAAGGCGCTCGAATTGATCATAACAGAGGATGTATTCCTTAAGACCATCATCACCACCCAATGTACTTCTCTTATGTATCACAGACATGGAGTGTTTTACCCGTGAACTGCCCATCTGTCTACAATCCACATGTACCACACACACCAGTAGTATTAACAAACATCCAAGACGTGCCATTTTGTATCTTCTGTATTAAACACCAACTACATTACACCAACGTCCCATCACAGCCTGTTAGTACATTAAAACACAACATAGAAGTCCACACAAATATTCCACTTTAATGCTGTGCTGTGAAGTTTTAAGCGTCTTTTATAACACCGTGTTTCACTTCCCAGTTGAGGATAGATCCTGCTTTACCAGTTGTGCATTCACATCACATCAGATCCTGCTGAATTGACACAACACAGATGTGCAGTAAGTGACTTATCAGTTCTGCCATATGTCCCATGTCATGTGGCGCCAATTTTCAGTCAGACTATTAGAGATGTATGATGTAAACACAGCTATCATAGAGGAAACACACTGTAAATGAAAATTGCTGATAAGCTCCAGCTATGGTAAAATGTTTGTTTGGATGGGGGATTGACGTGGTTCAAGTGGTATGTTTTCTACATGCATCATGGCACAGAGTCTGTTTCATGGACCACGGTACCTTGCTTATTATGTGCTCTTTTACTATCACTCTAGATTTACAAGACTCTGGAGATGTTACCTATTTGATCTAAGAATAATTTTTATTTCAATTTTTTCATAATAATCTTTGATAATCTTGCTACATATGTTTTCCATCATGTAAAAAATCAAGTGGACATTAAAATCTAAATTATACCATATAAACTTAATAATCATCACAAACCCGCACACATTAACCTAGATTACATCATTGCTGTGTCCACATTTTACACTGAACAACTTTCTATAAACATGATAAAAAGTGACTGTTATCTTCTGGTAAACAGATTTGAAATACCGGTGGATCATATGATAAAGTACAGGACAGGTCTCCGTGCTTCTCTACAGTGAAAAACAAGAACAATGTGCAACACTTATAGACCAGATTACGTTTCTTGTATCAAACTTTTTCAATTGATTTGGGTGCTGATAAAACCAAGATTACGAGTGTCCGGATCCCACATCTACTAATTACTCCCTCTTACAAAAAGGGTTATTTTCTCATCTTTTTGTAGATATTATTATAATGTTTAAAATAGAATAATTTCTGATAAATCAAGAGTTTAAAATTATAATTCAAAGTTTTTGGTCTTTACATCCGCAAACTATTTTGATTCTTGAAAATTGTCTTCTGATGTAATAAAAACTTTGAATTGTAAGTTTAAACTCTTGATTTATCAGAAAATATATTGGCTTCCATATAGATCAGAAGAAAATCCAATGAAATTGTATTTTTTATTACAATGTTACTGTTTCACTATTTTCTTATTTTTTTGTTTTTGTTTTAAGCCCACTACTATTCCTAATAAGGTTTTACTTTATTTTTTATTTTTGTAGCTATTTTCTCTTCTAGTTGACAAGTGAAACTAGGGCATTACATTTACTCATTTATTTTATATCAATGTGAAGCCCTGTACATGTATTAACAAAGAATCATGAGTTGAAATATTTATACCTTGGGGTAATACACTTA
>JAGTTF010005392.1:0-15816 GCA_019095985.1 Streblospio benedicti | reverse complement strand
ATTGTATCATAATATTAGATTAAAGAATTCTATGAATAAAATTGTTTTTCTCTTATATTTCAAAATAAATGGTAAATTGTAGCACAGAGGCGCTTTTGCAAAATTATCGATAAACAAAGCAATGCCCCCTTTGCCTCTAATCAGGGCCCACATCTGTGAGACCAGGGCCCACTTTTTCCAGAGCTATGGGCCCTGGGCCCAGTTTTCAAAATTACTGGAGTGAACACTGATCAATTACAAATGCTCGTCGGAAAATCAAAATAACTTACTTATTTATGAAATAAAAAATGCACATGACTTTTTTGTCTCATTGCGCATGCTCAGTTATTTAAATGTCCGGCGCTGTTGCCAAATCGAAAACGGAAACGTTCGATGAATCGTTCGCTTATCACACGATTTCCACGAGTAATTTAATGTTTGTAAAAATATTATGAAAAAATGATGGGGTGGGCGTTTGAGTTAAAATCTTCCAAAATAGGGGATGGGCGGATAGACAGAGGAGGGCGTTTGAATGAGCGGGTACGTTATATTTCA
This sequence comes from Streblospio benedicti, assembly GCA_019095985.1. Lineage (NCBI taxonomy): Eukaryota > Metazoa > Annelida > Polychaeta > Spionida > Spionidae > Streblospio > Streblospio benedicti. The sequence continues at coordinate 15,282 of JAGTTF010005392.1, read as the reverse complement.
CTCTCTAAGAGGAAACCTCCGACGGTGAATAACTTATCAAGTGAAAAAGCCATACTCAGCAGTCAGCAGCAAAACAGTGAAAATGGGATCGGCTTCCAAAGGGTTATAATTATCGTGATTTATTTTACCAATCAGTATTCATATTACTAGTGTACTATCATATACATTGATTCTTTTGAATGAAAATAAAAATTAAAAAGTTCAGTTTTAGCATGTTTTATTCTTGGATCACACACACATATCTAAAGTGCATATATAAATATATAAATTAGATTAAATCTAAATGGATAAATCATAATAACATTATGTATGTTTTGCGATTAAAACAAGTATTTGGTCAGTGAAAAGGTCAGTGAAAAGTCAGTGAATTTTGTCATCCCTTCACTGTGGGAACCATGGACTATTCGTTCTTATTAGCGCACCCCCCCCAATAAGCGCACACTCCTGTTAATGCAGATTAAATATTATACAAATCTCACTCTTTTTACCGGCGCCATATTGTAAGACTATAACACGCCGGTATTATTCCGTATTCGATTACCACATAACCATCCGGGTGCATTGTGTTATCATGTTCTGTGGGGTCATGGTGAGAAAAATGCATGAAACGCGAAAAATAGTTGGGGTGCGCTTATTATTTTTTTGTTTTTTGCTGCAATTTGTTTTTGTAAGCGCACTGTACACGGTAAATACAGAATGCCACAGGAGAGCAATTACTGTATTCGTTCTTATTAGCGTACACCCCCATTAAGCGCACACACCTATCATGTTCGACGTCGCTCTCGCAGCCAGCAGTGGCAAGACAGACACGGTAAATACAGAATGCCACGTCGTTTTCAGCTCACCTGTCGGAGACATGGTGAGCTTTTGTGATCACCTTTCGTCCGACATCAGTCGTCCGTCAACAATTCATATTTGGTTTTTATTCGTAAAGCTATGCTATTTAATTACTCCGCCTCAAAAGTGATCTCTTGTCATATCATGAGCTCACCAATGCAAATACCGTTTATACTTACTTATATGGGAAGGGAAAATGGAGAACAGAGCTCAAATGTTCAAATGGACAACACATTTTAAATAGTTTGCCAAAGTGCAAGTATTTCCTAATGCTATTCGATATTACAAAAACTAAAATGTTTATTGTAAATCCTATACATAAAACTTCAAATTGGGCAACATAACTCCATGAACTTATCCCCACCAACAAACTAAACAAGACATATATCAACAGATATTTCAGTTGTTATCTTATTTAATACCCAAAACTTCTCGCTATGTGCTCTTTTTGCAATAGTTTGGCAGACTAAAATATCTACAAGTACGGATGTGGTTAAGGCATGTGACTAAACATTGTAAATGTTATTGGAATGAGTCATAATCCAGCTCACAGCGCAAAAAAAGTTGCTATATGTAGACATACATGTATGTTAATGAACTTCAGCACTATTCTACTTTACTAAAGACTGTTTCAATAATGTTAGATCAATCAAAGCAAACTTTGTGGTTGAGAAGGTAAAATAATAGATGCCCGTGGAGTAAGATCTGGCAAAAAAAATAGCATTTCATTCCTATAATTTTTATTTTGATATTCAATACCATTTTTAAGTTATGATAGAAAATGTATCGTTCTGAACTTGCTGTCAGCACACTAGAGGTTCTGTTCCCTAGTGCCATTCAAATAGCCAGATGCAAACGGTTGTGAATTTAAACTTTTTGAAGTGAAAGTTGAAATCTCCAAATAGTTATAACCAAAGCAGAAACATTGCAGTGATGAAAATGAGGAAGTATTGCCACAGCCAGCCACATAAAACTTGGCAGAGTAAATATAGACCTGCAAGTGTGGACTGGAAACTGGCCACCTTTGACCTAAATGATCATGACGCATGGTGCCAAAATATCCCCATCCTACACACACTTGGTTTCGGGAAACAATCAGTTATGCATTTTGAACCTTCTCTCTCACACATCTTTTAGGCAAGCATATTTCTACCAATGATATACATAGCTGAAGACAGGTTTTACAACAACAGGTTAAGCATGATTTGATTGATTGATATAAATCTTAGAGCACAGTACATTATTAAGGAGTGGTTCAGATATTATCTATATTACAAAATTTAACTACAAATTATTGCCTCCTATTTTTCATTCACGTTATAGTTACCTGTATTTATTTAAATCTAGTAAATATAGTTAATTGACTATAAGTATTTAATAAGAACTGCATTATAAAAGTACATTCTAATGCCATGCCATCTCATGTTGCATATATTTTTACGCCTTTCACTACAAACTCACAAAACTTCCTGTAGTCTACAACTTTAAGTCGGTCTCTATTTCAATCCTTATTACAGTTTCAAGAAAGATAAACGATAACAAAGTGAAATTCCTTACGTGACATTGTTGTCTGTTTTAGGCTTTTTATCATTCAATTTACAAAATTAACCATTGAAAAAAAATATTGCATCACTGTTTATGGATACCATAAAATAGTTTCCCCCAGAACTTACAAAGCTAAAAGTGAACAGTACATACTAGATCCCAATTAACCCATTCATATCGGTTTCTAAAACGTAAACACATAATGTAAACACTACCCAACAGCGCCATTTGATTCAATGTTTTTATTCAAAGACATAATTTTTTCACAGGGGCCTATGTCTATATGATCATTATTTTTTTACATAAATTGTGCCCTGAGGCTAAAATTGACCCCGCCCTAGGGGTCCATCAATCTTTTATGACACAGTAATGTCATAATGCAAACTTTTATATTTCTCTGGAGAATGGATAGAAGTCATAGTGCACCCTTGTCTCTTGTACAGTCAGTTAAATTTTATAATGCAACATAATAGAAAAACTGATTTTAGAACAATTAAATGATTTGTGTAAATATACAGTGGATGACTTTCACTTTTCAGCTAAAAGAAATGAACATAGTATAATTTGTGATGGGTATATTAAATGTATGATAAAAATATATTATATTTCTGGTTTTATTTTACCTTCCCCAATCATGACTACATTTTCAATAGGAAAATTAGCATCTTTGCCACACTACATATCATATCTCAACACCGACCATGGCGCAGCGATTAATAGTAACTCGACTAGGGTTACCCGTTATCAAAAGAGAAAATTTTTATGGGTTTTGGTGAAAATGCTGAATTTTAGTTGAGTTAATAGCCATTTGGAAGCAGGAATATTAGTAGATATTTCCTACCACGTCATTGAAAAACAATATTGCCTCCCATTTTTAAACTGACATAAACCATGTTTTACACATGCGTCAGTTTATATAAATGCTTTGGGAGTATTTAGTAAGAACTCAATAATAGTATTTTGAGCGTGAATTGCATGTAAATCATCCCAAGCTGTAAAAAATTGTTATAGTCTCTTTAAAATGATAACTTGATCGTCATTTAAAAAATCTAAAACCCTGTTTAACTTCCAAATTCATTTAAATCTCAAAGTCAATTTTAACCAGAATTTTTGTTGAATCTAGTCCTTCGAGCATGACATCAAATTATATTGAACAATGGCTATATGTTAGGATAGCCTGTGCAAAGTCTCTGCTTGATATATGAAGGTGAACATACAGAACCGAATCCTGTTTCTAAAAACTCTGCCATTAACCAATCAAAAGGCCCAACACACCCACCGATGCAGCATTTCAATTCAATGTTTTTTATTCAAATTTCATCATTTTTTCACAGAAGTTGTATGTCTATATGATCATCATTCCATACTTTGATACATGTCCCTGAGGCTAAAATTGACCCAATCACTAGGGGTCCATCAAATTTTTAGTGTAAAAGTGAAGTCTGTCATAATGCAAACTTTTAAAGTTCTCTGGAGATGGATAGAAGTCATAGTGCACCCTTGTCTCTTGTACAGTCAGTCTATTTTATAATGCAACATAATACAAACTGATTTTTTTTAAATGAAAGTTCTGTGTATGTTACAGTGGAACTTTCACTTTTCAGCTAAAAGAAATGAACATAGTATAATGTACGAAAAATAATTATCGTCAATGTATGATAAATGTATATGTATATGTCTGGTTTTTATGGTCTTCTTCCCCAAAGGACTACATATACACCAGGTCATTGGCATCCTTGCCACACTACATATCTTTCTCAACTCCCTGGGAGCATCCAGCATAGCGCAGACGTGCTTATCACTCACATTAGCTTTTCACTCGCATGACCTGTACCTACTATCACATGCTTAATAACGATTGTACGCATGGTTATTTATTTTCAACGTTTCTTTCCGCCCTGCATGATTTTATTCCATCCTGCATGGTTATTTATTGTCTCTCCAGTTTCCAGCCAGGACTATTAACTTTAAAAAGGTAGGGTAACGTAACCAGTTTTCGGCCCTTTAAGGGCATAGGTCATAGTTTAGCTTATACTCAAATTCAGTCGTATATGGTAGTATTTTCAGATAGAATTAAATGTGTAAATGTGTACTTTTATTTTTCATGATTTTTTACAATTTATTATCATTTGCATCGTTATCTGAATAAATGCACCAAATAGTAGTGCATTTTTGTTTGAACTGTTTCATATTTCATTATGATAAGATATTTTATCATTGATTAAACACTTATTTTATCCATAATTCTGTGGTCTGTCGCTAGCTGTGGCCGGTGTTAGGCATATTCTTAAAAAAAAGAGGGCACGCATGCCTACCCAGCTCACCCGAGTTAGAAATTCATCTTCCACGGCCTGGCTGAGGCACTGCGTATTCATACAAAACCTCACGTCACTCACAGCCGGGCCGCACTATGACAATGTCATCATAATATTATGTCATATATGAATTCATATGTAACGCACACATTGTTTTTTCTCCTCTCTCTCCAGCAAATCGCGTTTCCCAACGATGAAGACCTAGAAGAAGATGATGATAACCCTCCAGTCCAGCTCAATCCAAGGGCAAGACAGCAGCAGCAGCAGCAGCAGCAGCAGCAGCAGCAGCAGCAGCAGCAGCAGCCTCCGAGAGCACATCAACAATACCAGCACCAACAAGTATATGTATTTAAAGATTCCAAAGTCCCCTGACCTATTAATCAATTGATTTTTCAAATTCATGAATGTTGAAAAAAATGTATATAAATGCATATTTGTTGTATTTGAAAACTAAAATCAAATTTTATTAATATTTAGAACTTTTTCTATTGATTATGCAATTCTTTGGATATATCTAGAAATAAAATGTAAAAAATAAAATAATATTTGTGGTGTTGGAAAGCAATGATGATTAGTATTGGACATCGCCACTGTACTGTACTGGCACTTTGTCTAATTTAGACTATGTTGAGTTTTCCCACACTACAAAATTTAAAAAAACAAAACAAAAACAACACCACCAACAACAGCAGCACCCATTTCAACAGCAGCAGCAACCACTAAGACAGCAGCAGCAACCTCCGAGAGCAAATCAACAATACCACCAACAACAGCAGCCTCCGCCCCCACCTCTCCAGCCGGCCTACCGTCCCCCGTCCCCTCTCTTCTCCCCGGCAGCCTCGTGTCGCTCCCCGCCTCAGCAGCGCCAGCCCAGGACACAGGTGAGGGACAGAGGCTAACTTACAGGGGCAGGATTAGGTGGGAAAGAGCTGATAAAACTTCTTACTAAAACAGGGACAGGATTCGCCACTCGTCCGCTCGTATTGATGAGTAAAAACTTGTGGAGGATGAGGAGAATGATTTAGCAACTCGTCCTTTTGATGGATAACAATTCTGGTCAATTTGACATACAAATATAGAGCTTTGTGCAAGGAGGACGAGTACATTTTTTTCCAGGACGAGTAGATATTTGTGGGTTACTCGTCCTGCTGACGAGTAGCACTTTTCCACCTAATCCTCACCCTGCTAAAAGTCTACTTGTTTATATCAGGATGAGGAGCCGTGTATGTGTGTACACTTGTCACTAACAGAGTCTAACTTACAGCATTGGCAGTCGTTCGAAGAAGTGAACAGCAATAGACGAAATTGTCAATGGTGTAAGTAAAAATCTGTATTGTGCTGTGATGTAAGATTTATGAGCCTGTACACTTGGCACTAACAGAGTCTAACTTACAGGGTCAGGATTAGGTGGGAAAGAGCTGATTAAACCTTCTTACTGAAAGTCTACTTCTTTATGTCAGGGTGAGGATTAGATGGAAAAGTGCGACTCGTCAGCAGGACGAGTAACCCTCAAATATCTACTCGTCCTATTGCAAAAAATGTACTCGTCCTTCTTGCACAAAGCTCTGCATTTGTACACCAAATTGACCAGAATTGCTTCTTGTCAAAGGATGAGTTGATAAAACTTCTTACTCGTCCTCCACAAGTGTTTACTGGTCAATACGAGCGGACGAGTGGCGAATCCTCACTCTGATCTTACATCATTGGCTGTTGTCTGAAGATGTTCATTCTGATGACTTTAGCAGCAGTAGAAAATTGTCAATGGTGTAAGGAAAAATCTGTATTCTTCTTCTGGTATTCTTGCGCCTTCATTCATGAAGATTATGCAAGATGTTCTGTGATGAAAAATATGTGACCCCAAAAAGGGTATTGCTGACATGAAATGTATTTACTTTTTTACTACTAATGTTTTTTTTTGCTACCGGTATTTTCTAATGTATGGAATTATATATGGAATATGTCATATATGGAATTACATGTTCTGAAATAAAGACATTGAGAATTTATTTTTTGAAAATTGAAATATTGATGAAAAACTCAACTGTTTTGTATTGTAACACCATCTGGACATATCTATATTATATCTTATTATATCTATAGTTATCATTCTTTTTTCAAAAATATATTGTTTCAACATGATTTTTTTTGTTTTGGAATGTTCTTTTACAGAGTTTTATTTAATTGATTGGATTTTAAATTTTCTTTATTGCCCTCCCCCAGCCCCTTGGCGCTGGGCGGTGTCCGGGCGGGTGTTTAAAGTAAGTATGAACATTTGGATAGTTTCAACCGGCTGTGTGACCAGTACAGCCAACCACAGAAGGCAGCCGCGCGCCAGCACATCGCCACGCTCAGGGCTCAGGTGTCCATGTAAGTACGCACACAGACAGAGGTTAAACTTACACTTCAAAGTTTTCGTTTTTTACATCAGAAGACAATTTTGATTCTTTTAAAAATGTCTTCTGATGGCTTTCAAAAAATCTTTGATTTGTCACCATCTTGACATATTTTAATTATATCTTATTATATCAATAATTATACTATGTTTTTTTTTGAAAAAAAGCCAGAGTTTTAACTTACACTTCAAAGTTTTTGTTTTATATCATGTTCTTTATGTAAGTGCTGGAATATTTTCTCCCCATGTTTGTTGAAAATACTTGAATCTGATTGGCTGAGAGGTGTGGGATATTCTCTGATATCCTACACTACACCATTTATAGCCTACAAATGAGTAAACAAAGAAAAAAAGGTTATTTTTACTATCTCCATGTAAGTTCTGAAGTCTGTCTTCTGTCTATATGATGGTGTCTGCCACGACCGGTCCGGCAAAAAATAAATAGACATTTTAGTAATTAATTAATTGTAAAAGTAGATGAACCGGTTCATCAAAATGTCTTAGAATAAACGTTCAACCAAATAGAATATCAAACTTGCATACATTACAAGCTCTAAAGCATGAAAGTGGATTACTGTCTGGGACCACGTATAGGTCGAACCCTCATACAAGTCGAACCCTTTGTTTTGACCTGCAAATTGGGAATTTTAAGAAAAATTGAAGAAAATCTGAGCACATTTTTCTCGCCTCGTTCGAGCAAAAACAAGACCACGTGAAAATTACGAATCACGAATAATATTATTTCCATGACTAGGCGGCTGGTCAATTACGTGTTTGATCTAGTCTGTTTCACCCAGACTTTTTTTGAAATGTGAAATTAGTTTCACAATCAAGCCGGTTAACTGTGGGAGATAAAGTTTCAAGGCCTTTGACCCCTCTTTTGTTGGATTTACCTGAATTGACCTGAGGCTTTGTTGTGCAATCTGCAGAGTCACCTGAACTTCACTGACTGAAGTTTAAACGATGATGTAATGCCACTAACATGCTTGACCTGACTCCAGCGGGTTATCATTTCTGAAATTTACAGGGGGACAAGTCTTTATTTTAATACTATCTCAAATTGATTATTACAAAACTATTTAATTATATCTTTTGGGACTTATAAAAACAAATATGACACCCCTCCCACCACATCTATGCTTTTATTTGCAAGTAAATTTTTAAAAAGCTGGCTGCTTGGGATGATGGTATCATTCTGGTCTCACAACCTTGGGGTCGTGAGTTCGAGTCCCTTTAGGGCCACTTGATATAGTCAAATGGAAGCTGTGTCTTCAGCTATGTCAATACAGTGGTAGGAGCTTGCTTGGCATAAAAGTGAGAGTAGAATTGAATTCACAAGCAAACTTGGGAAAAATATATATACAGTTGTTCATTAGTTTCTTTAGGTTTGGTATATTCTAAGTGTGTACAAATGACCATGTTGGTGATATTTTCATGTAATTATTTGAGTAGAAGACGAAAGTGACCCAATTTCAGAATCTGTGATCATGAAAAGTGCCGGATTAGGGGTGGTATATGGAGAAATATATGGCTGCTGATTTTGGCCAATCAGAATGCAGGATTTAGGGGTGTGTCACAGAGCGAGTGGTATAATTGTTAATGTTTAAGCTGGAACCCACAATCAAGCTCCATATAAGGGTACTCTTTACTTGTCTAGCTTTATTACTGTTTGCCAAAAAGCAGTGAAAACTCAAAATAACAAGAGTGAATTTGAGGAATTTATATGATCGATTATACAATTACAGTTTAATGCTGACAGCATCATTAGGATTTATCACTACGTGATCTAGACCTCATTTTTGAATGATTGCTTCAAATATAATACTATATAACAAACTGACTGTATAGTCTATATGATAAAATAATATAGTCTAGAGTACACATACAAAATACACTAATCATACACACCAATATACTGCGTAATATATACAGGTTATGAAACGCATTAAACATTTGGACCACAGAACCTGCAACTATAAAAGTAACCGGCCCACGAACAAAATTACATGGCCTTAATCATGTTAAACTAAACTAAGAAGCCTGCCAATGAATATTGAACCCATCTTGCCCTGGCTAAAAGCAGCCTGCACAGGGCAGTTGGGTAGGTACACCATAGCCCTATTTCAGTTTACCCTGATATATATACATTATTGATTTATTCATATTGTTTATTGAAATCCTGACTTGACCAAATAATAATTTCTTTATATCAAGTTTCTTATTAGCGTAAATAGGCATATTATGTACAAAGGTAATTAGATAGAGCATTGTAATTATTTTAAAATTTCCACACAAGTTATTTTATATACCATATACGACCATCCAAGTGCCCACCCTCATGTAACAGCCCCCCCCTTGTTTTTCTTAAATGTCCTTAAGAATTATGTAGTAAATGCACTCTCATGTAACAGCCCCCCCCCCAGTTTGAGAAAATTTCAATTTCATGGCCCTGGGCGCTTGGATGGTCATATACGGTACTTACTTATAATATGTTACGAACACTGTTCAATATAAAGTAATTCTACGCTTTCATACAGGCAGCTTGTTTATTCCACATAAAGCATCAATGCAATATCGAACATTAACATAGATTAAACAGATATTAGTGTCATATTGAATCAATAAACGTTCTGTACACTTTAAATCCATACACAAATATATTGGCATGTAGACTTAATATTGGGCATATGAGTGAGAACTACTTCATTGCATACTGGGCTCAGACGACCCATTTTACTATCACCCATACAGTCCTACGCCCCACATGGTGGTGGCCACCACTTTGGGCAGAGAGCCTTGTACTGCACAAACTCACTCACTTCTACAAACAGCTCGTACAGAGGACTGAAGCACTGGAACAGTAGACCTAGTACATTGTCATTCATGGAGTGGAATCCCTCGAGTATGTTGACACCTTGATAGTCATCATTACCCACCACTGATATTTTGTCCAAGACAGAGGAGAGTTTGGTGAATAGAGTTTTGATGTGAGGGAGAGCAGACGTGTGGTTCAGCGCTGTGGCCAGGCTGCGGCCAAACGCCAGTGGGAAGGATGGGGGGCTGGGTGCGCTTGGTGCTAGCAGCTGGTAGAGTATCTGTGATATTATCTGAGCACCTTCTGCTTTCTTGTACAGATGTGACCACGACCATATTACATCCCAGACCTGAGTTGAATTCTGCTGGCTGATGTTAGTCGCCAGGTTGTAGATCTCGATGATGAGACACATGTTTTGACTCGCACTGCTTGGTTGGGGACATCCAGATGTGACTCGCTCCCAGCAGGAGTTCAGTTCTGCTATGTTCTTGACAAAGGGTGGCATGACGTTGTGAGGGTCTGAGTAAGGAGGAAGTCTTGTGTGGAACATGATGAGGCAAGTGGCTCCCTCTATGTAGATGTTGTGGTCGTGACATGGTGGTAGATCAGGCTTCTTCTGGTGACTGAGCCACTTGTCTAGCTGTGAGATCCTCATCACCTGCTCTAGAACGTCTTCATACTCAGTACAGAGGCTCGTGGTCCAGTTGTACAGGCCGTCCATAGTGTGTCTGTCATATGTATCCTAACATCAGTCAGCTCACTGGATATATTCTTGACAATCACACAGTACCTGCTCATGATGTTGTCAGTGAGGTATGTCTGATACTTATACACATCACACCACCGGGCACTGAGTGCCTTGTGCACGGGGTCGTGAGGGTCGCTGTACTGATGGCGCGGCTGCCACAGACTCAGCCCAGCACCACCAGTGTAGGTCAGGATAGTGTCTGCTAACTGAGCTCTCCCCCGGCCAAGGTAGATCCGTGGTGAATAATCCTCGTGTGTTAGCATGATGTCATTCACATATGGACACTGGTAATACTTGCGGTACATGTCGGCCATGTTGATGAAGGGTTCATGGGGTCGGTGGTGGGTCGTGTTGTACGTGCACCAGAAATCTGCTATCATCTCATACTCAGTTTGATATCCTTTTAAAAAGCGTTCCTCTACTCGTGGATGTACTGCTCTCACTCTGTCCTTACACAGCTTCAGTTTGTGCCGGACATGACATACACCGTGGTATGAATAGTTCTCGTGATAAAGGCGGTCGAATTGATCATAACAGTGGAGGTATTCCTTGTGACCATCATCACCACCCAATGTACTTCTCTTATGTATCACAGACATGGAGTGTTTTACCCGTGAACTGCCCATCTGTCTACAATCCACATGTACCACAAACACCAGTAGTATTGCCAAACATCCAAGACGTGCCATTTTGTATCTTCTGTATTAAACACCAACTACATTACACCAACATCCAACCACAGCCTATTAGTGCATTAAAACACAACATGGAAGTCCACACAAATATCCCACTTTAATGCTGTGCTTTTGCTGAAGGTGTGAAGTTTAAGCGTCTTTTTATAACACCGTGTTTCACTTCCGAGTTGAGGATAGATCCTGTTTTACCAGTTGTGCATTCACATCACATCAGATCCTGCTGATTTGACACAACACAGACGTGCTGTAAGTGACTCATCGGTTCTGCACAATGTCCCATGTCATGTGGCGCCAATTTTCAGTCAGACTATTAGAGATGTATGATGTAAACACAGCTATCATAGAGGAAACACACTGTAAATGAAAATTGCTGATAAGCTCCAGCTATGGTAAAATGTTTGTTAGGATGGGGGATTGACGTGGTTCAAGTGGTATGTTTTCTACATGCATCATGGCACAGAGTCTGTTTCATGGACCACGGTACCTTGCTTATTATGTGCTCTTTTACTATCACTCAAGATTTACAAGACTCTGGAGATGTTACCTATTTGATCTAAGAATAATTTTTATTTCAATTTTTTCATAATAATCTTTGATACTCTTGCTATATGTTTTCCATCATGTAAAAAATCATGTGGACATTAAAATCTAAATTATACCGTATAAACTTAATAATCATCACAAACCCGCACACATTAACCTAGATTACATCATTGCTGTGTCCACATTTTACACTGAACAACTTTCTATAAACATGATAAAAAGTGACTGTTATCTTCTGGTAAACAGATTTGGTGAAAATGTACCACAACTGGCTACCAAACTGATGAAAAAAAATACAGTAGAACCTCCAATTAAGACCACCTCTCTATTGAGACCACCTCTATAATAAGACCACTTTTCACGCTCCCAAACCTTCATAAAGCTACCAAAATGAGCCTCTGTATAGAGACCACCTCTCTATTGAGACCACCTAACACTGGTCCCAAAGGTGGTCCTAATAGCAGTTCTACTGTAGGTTTGTAAAATAGGTTTTAGAAACAAGTCATTTGACACTATTTGGGGAAGAGGAAAGCCTATGAATCAGAAAATTCCCTTTAGTATAAATCCAGCTACAATGATGTGACGTGTCATCACATGAACATTTGACATGAAGTGTCATCTACGAGGTTTTGGGAAAGAGGATGGAGTGTTTAGTTTTTATAGCTGTGGAGTTTTCTAAAAAGATCCTGTTACCATGTTTACATGTGTGATCCAGTGTCACCATTAGTGACAGTTTCAGCCTAAAGCCCGTGGGTTCTTAGACGGTGGTATACGTAAGGGTTCATCAATCATCACTTTGGTTTGATGTTGTAAATAGTAAACCAATATCACTATGGCCTGGAACGTGTGCATCGTGTTGGTGATGGTTATATACAGTCATTTCTTAAATCACAACACATTAAAACTTACAAAAATACATTGACCAACGGGCAGGTCATGAACCTGGAGGAGGCAATTTTCTTGAAACATTCTTTACAGAAGTATATTTGCATGCTTATGCACTCAATTTAATTGATAATATATACTTTCTAAAGTACTAGTAAATGTTGTATGGGTGATATATAGGATGCCATTCGGGTTGGTACAGATCGGTCTTGGTTTGACAGTGTGACATGCGTGATTGTCAAAAATTGATAACCCAGCTATATAAGTCGAATGCCCTCTCTGAAATGGATTTTTAGGCACTAAAAATTGGACCTATACGTGGTCTCAGACGGTAAATTGATAGAAAATAGCCAAGTATTCTGTGACCCTGTGATGGCCTATCAGTTTAGTTTGGTTGTCATGGTACAATCGCTGTTTGCTGTTATGTTTGCAATCATTTCATTCTCTTCAATAAAAAATATGCGGGTGCCGGTCATGCGTTTTAGATGTACAAGACATGAAGAAACAAGTAATCAATGTTTATTAAAAATGCATAAACATATAATGCAAGCATATAACAAACGTATTTACAATTGCAAACACGTGATTATCCCAGATTTAGAGTTAGTTTTATTAATCTTGGTGATATTGATAACCATGAACTAGTAGATCTAGTCATGTGAAAACTATATAAAAGAATGTCAGAACGTAAATGAACGTCACAGAGTTTCTGACGAACCGGGTCATTACGCCGGACCGGGTCGTGGCTAAGTGGATCATATAGAATACAGTACAGGTCTCCGTGTAAGTACTAGAGTTTCTCCCAGTGAAACAAGAACAATGGGCAACACTTATAGACCAGATTAGAACGTTTCTTGTATCAAACTTTTTCAATTGATTTGGGTGCTGATAAAACCAAGATTACGAGTGTCCGGATCCCACATCTACTAATTACTCCCTCTTACAAAAAGAGTTATTTATTCATCTTTTTGTAGATATTATTATAATGTTTAAAATAGAATAATTTCTGATAAATCAAGAGTTTAAACTTACAATTCAAAGTTTTCGGTTTTTACATCCGAAAACTATTTTGATTCTTGAAAATTGTCTTCTGATGTAATCGCCGAAAACTTTGAATTGTAAGTTTAAACTCTGGATTCATCAGTAATTATACTATCATATAGATCAGAAGAAAATCCAATGAAATTGTATTTTTTATTACAATGTTACTGTTTCACTATTTTTTTTTTTTTTGTTTTTGTCTTAAGCCCACTACTATCCCTAATAAGGTTTTACTTTATTTTTTATTTTTGTATCTATTTTCTCTTCTAGTTGACAAGTAAAACTAGGGCATTACATTTACTCATTTATTTTATATCAATGTGAAGCCTGTGTACATGTATTAACAAAGAATCATGAGTTGAAATATTTATACCATGGCGGTAATACACTTATAAACAGTGTTTCCACATGATCTACAAAGTTGGAAAAACAATTTAACAATTTTTTCTTAGTAAAAATTTTAAGAATTTTTAGACAAGTCTGAAAAATGAAATGAAATATAAGATACATGATAAATGATAAAAAAATATGTTTATTTAACAATTATATAAAAAAAAACAAGTTATGAATCAATCACTATGATGAATATATGAACACATTTTTTTGTTTGGAATTCATTTCATTCTATGAATTGAAACACTGTTTTCTCATCTAATGACTATTCCCAATACCAAGGGCTTACTGTATTTTGTGATGCTAAACTTGCATGATGACTACCTGTATAGGAATGAATTTTACGTTTGCGTTCAAGTGCCTCTGATCAATTTCAAATTGCCCGAAAACCTATTGCTCCTGCTTCTGACTGAGATGATGTGATTTTTGTGTTGTATTTTTTATTAAAAAACTGATGAAAAAACTCAAAAACTTGAGCATGAAACATGATCTTTTTTTAAATCCTTCCTGTGTTTTACAGGTCGACAGAGAGGCAGATGATCAAGTGCCTGCTGTGTGACTGTGTCGTCTCGTCTCCCAAAGAACTGGGCATGCATGTGTCCAGCCAGAGTCACAAGATGCGCGAGGACATCGTCAACGACAAGATGTGAACGGAGAAAATCGTGGAGCATAAAAGCAAACACAAGACAGTGCAGACAATCAGGATTTCATGCTTTCAAATTTTATTTGAAATATTCTTGGGTCCAAACTGTGTTTATTTTTTTTTACGGTGGTGAGGGAATGGACAAGAAAGTGGAATAAATGTGTCCGTGTATGTGGGTTTGGATTTTAGATTTTCGTAGTGAAGCTCAATATTTTTCCGACAAATATAGTTTGTGATAAAAGATTTATGTTGTGATTTCACGTAACTACGCTAAGCAAATGGAGTATTCGGATTAAGATTGCAGTTGGTGCAAGAAACAAGATCTGAAAATTGTAATGAGGATTTGATTTTTATCATTTCTTTAAAAAAATGAAAATTACATTGTATGTGTGTGATCTTGCTACGGCAATTTATAAGATGTCTCTTTGAC
>JAGTTF010005387.1:42577-55216 GCA_019095985.1 Streblospio benedicti | reverse complement strand
CAGGTTAGGGCTGTTGTTGGGTGTTGAGCAATTCTATCTCTAACAGGTTGCACACTGCTTCGTGCTACTACACGTTAAATAGGTACAGGTCAGGCAAGCAAACACTAATGTGAGTGATTGGCACGTCTGTGCTACGGTAGCGATGTGTTGTACATGTATATGCTCCCCGGGGAGTTGAGAAAGTTTCAGTGTGACAAGGATGCTAATGACTTGGTGTAATTGTTAAGTCGCTAGAGCACGGCAAAACTGTGAATTGCTACTGTAAATAAGCACATATTCACATTTCAAAATAAAAACAATGTGTATGAGATATTGTAGTTGACATCAACACAGGTGTCAGAGCAGTCAAATAAAAACTATCTGTATCTATGTCCGTGTATGAGCCAATAAATAGTGTCGGTGAGTTACACTGAAACTATTAGACAGTATTTGCATTCAATGTTGTAATTGGAAAGACACAAAACTATAAAATATATTAAAAACGAAGCTACTCGATCGTCTTTATAGCGGTATTCGGACTAAACTTAACGAGAAATCTCGCGCGATATTTTTTTTTACTAGGCTTACGCGTTTCACGCGAAATAAACTGGTAAGAATACAATAGCAACGCGTTCTACCCCTAAGTTTTGTAAAGACGTCAGTAAAATACGTTTTATATAGCCCCGATTAAAAAAAGAGAGAGAGAGAAGTCTTATAGACGGTATATACGTAGAACGCGTTATATATATATATATATATATATATATATATATATAAATATAATCTATATATAAGTCGTATTACCTCGATTAAAACTCATCAGATCGTGTTGTGGTATGAGTATTGGAATAAGGAGTAATAATTGGCGGAGTAGAGAGCGATATCAAAGTAAATGAAAATGATGTATATAGACTATGGATCTATTCACGCTTTGCTTTGAGGAAACAAGTTCATGAGGAAACGTGGTGTGTGCTTAAACTCACCTCACCAGCATTTACACTCATATCACCCGATCAGCATCCACTGATCAAGTCAAGCGGTACTGATGAGGAACAGTAAAATGGGTAGAATGGTGTCCAATCAAGCCCAATATTGTGCGCATCATTGAGCTGGGACAACCAGGTCTTATACACTCACCAAGTATTATAAGCCACTCAAAATGTTTGAATACTTCAAACCGAAGCTGTTTTGAATCAATGTTTGTGTAAGTCATCTTAGACCTAATAAGCCATGGTTTTCTTCAAACCAAGGCCAGATCAGAATTTCATGGGTTATAGCCTCGATTAAAAAGAGAGAGAGAAGTCTTATAGACGCTATATACGTAGAACGAGCTATATATTTACGTATACGTATCGCCTCGATTAAAAACTCGAGAGAGTCGGTCTATATATATATATACTACTCTTAAATTAAAAAAAAAAGCGTTAAGTTTCGCCTTTCTTTTTTTTTCCAGGCCTCGCCGTCTCTTAAGAGGTCCCGCCCGCCGACGGCAGCGGTGGAGGTCAAGAGACCCCGCGATCCCGAGGTTCGCACCTCGTTACGATACCTGAACGTCTTTACCCCTTTTTAACCCGGGGGTTACCCCTTTTTAACCCGATCTTTAACCCTTTTTTTTTTACCTTCAGACGCCGACATCCGGGCTCCTCTGTGCGGGGACTGCGGTGCGCCGTCTCGAGACCCCGGAGGCCTTAGCGGGCCCGCCGACGACGATCATAGGATCTTTTGCCCGCGCCACACCAGCGCCAGAGAGCCGACCCCGCCAGGGTCCCCGCTCAGCGATGGGGCGGACGTCCCCGGACGTGCCTGGCGGCGATCTTCTGGAGGGCCTGCCCGAACGGGGCGGTTATAATTTCAAAGAAGCGACGTCGTCGTTAGGGACTAAACGGGTGCGGCGTTGGGCGCGAACCCTCGCGGATGTCACCCTCGATATCCGATTTGGACCCTCGTGGAGGGGCCCGCGTCTACTGGAGGCGTTAGACAGGCTGCGCAAGCTGTTTAACGACCTCATCCGGGTTATAGGCGCCATGATCGGTGAAGACGACGAACTACAGTTCACCGTCATGTCCCCCGCTCTAGATGTGCCGATCTTTGTGTCGCTACGCCGCTGGAAGGAGCTCACCGGGGCTTACATTCTGGACCAAATCGAGAGAACCCTCCAGAGCAAAGCCGAGATTCCTCTCGACGGCGCTTTCACGGTCCACGTCGGCGTCTTCAGGCGCATCGGTATCGGCGCGCAAAAAACCGCGATTTCCTTCACGGGAAATTTCGCCGAGAGGGAGAGAGACGTCGGACGTAAAAAGAGCGTCGTGGCCATCAACAACGCCGATAACGCCTGCCTCCCTAGAGCCATAGCCGTCAGCTTCTTTCACAAGGTGAAGGTTGACGGGGAACCCCTACCCGGCAGACCCAAAGCCCGGGACGAGCGGGAAGCCCGTCGTTATATAGCGGCCTGCTTCGAGCGGGGTCGTTGCTCCAAGGCCACGTACGACCTCGTGAGACGGGGGAACTTGCCCTGGCAGCGGTACGCCGCCGACTATCTCATGGACGCGGCGGGTATCCCTCGCGATACGTTGGGGGTCTTCGACCACGTACCCCTGTACGAGACGGTACTCGGGTTGAAGATCCATATTCTGGGGGCTGTCGGGGGTCCCATGGCTTTCCTTACCAGTAAGGACAAGCTGTCCGAGGGAACCGAACACCTCTACCTCCTTTTTAACTGGAGGGAAGGCGGCGGTCCGGAAGACGGGCACGTCCACAGCCTCATTTGGGTACGTGACGTGTTCCAGAGCGCGGGTCTCTGCCCCCGTTGCCATCAAGACGTGACCCCTTGCGCCCCCCACAAGTGCCCCGCCAAGTGCTCGAAATGCGGCGCTGGCGCCCGCCCCGACTCGACCCTCCCGAGTCGCGACGACGGGGTCGAACTCTGCGACGGAGCGCTACCCCCTGGCGGCTCTCTCGTCACCTGCGCCGACTGTAATGGGGTCTATTACAGTCAGGCGTGCTTTAGAAATCATAAGCGCCCCGTCAAGAGGCGCGGGGGCGACGACGACGACGACGACGAGGACGACGACGATGACGGGTCCGCTTGCCAGCGCTTCTGGCACTGCCCAGACGCGTGCCGCAAGTCGTATCGTCGGTCTCGAATCGATCCGGAGCGTCACGTGTGCTACGAGTACTGGTGTACCAAGTGCCGCGTACTCGAGCGGAACCCCGGCGAGCACCAGTGCTACGTCAGAGCCATCGGTCCCGACGTTCCCACCAAAAGACCGACCCGGTTCGGAGTCTACGACTTCGAATCGACGGTGTCGAACGCTGACACGTGCGGCGACTACGTCCCGAGCGACGACCCCGACTGCCAAAACTGTCGTCCGACGGCGAAATGCCCCGACCACGAACGTTGCAAGACGTGCAGATCGGCCTGGTGCGGGCGTCAGAACGCCAGCGTGCACTCCGTAAACTGCGCCTGTTTCATGACCTTTTGTGACCGGTGCTACGACCCCAACGACCTGAAAAAGACGCTCGAGCTGAAACACTGCGAGTACTGCGGCTCGCGGTGCCTCGGGTGCGTGGGATCCAAGAAGAAGGTCGCCTGCAGGGGTAGCCGGACGTGCGGTCTGAAGCGCCACAACTTCGTGGGTCCGGACGCCTTGGCCCGTTTCGCCGACCACGTCGTGTCCGTGCGACACGAGGGAATGCGCCTGTACGCCCACAACGGTTCCCTTCCACGACAGCTACCTCCTGCTGGACTTTCTCCGGACGCGCCAGGGGGTGACGCCGAGCATCGTCTACAATAACGGGAAGCTGATGCAGTTCCGGGTGACCGAGTACCGCATGACCGTCAGCGACTCGATGCTTTTCATCCCCATAGCCCTCTCCAAGTTCGACGCCACTTTCGGTCTCGGGGGTCGAGCCCTGAAGGGGTTCTTTCCGCATCTTTTCAACCGCAACGACAAGTTCGGGTACCGAGGTCCGGTACCCGACGCCCGGTTCTTCTCTCCCGACACCATGACCGCCGCCACCAGAAAAGAGTTTTTAGCCTGGCACGCCGAGAGGTCCGCGGCCGGGGAGTACGACTTTGACGACGAGATCCTGCGGTACTGCGAGAACGACGTCACGATATTGGCGCTCGGCGTCATGGCCTTCAGGCATATGGTGAGAGAGGTCGCGGGTTTCTGCCCCTTCACCAAATGTATGACTCTCTCCTCGACGGCCATGCGGATTTACAAGAAGCGCTTCCTCACGGAGTACCACGAGGCGGAGGACGACGACGGCAACCGCGTGGCGTTGATCAGACGCAACGGCTCGTTCTTCACCCCCGACGGGCGCGGGTGGGTGCAGGAAGGCGGCAAGAGCCCCAGGTTCCTGTCGTCGGACCTCGCCTACCAGCCGAAGACGTCGATGGCGGGGCCTAACCACTCGAAGGCCTCGCTCCAGTGGCTGGCGTACCAGGCGTCCCTGCATCCCGACTCCGACATCAGGACGGCGGCGTCGGCCCAGGGGGAGTATCGCGCCGGGCCCTACTACTTCGACGGCGTGGACCACGGACGTAAAGTCGTCTACGAGTTTCACGTAAGCGTTTCTTTTTCTCTCTCGATTCATTTTCAACCTTTAATAACGCGCGTTTCGCCGTCTAAAAAATAAATAAAACTCTCTCTCTCTCCAGGGCTGCCTCTTCCACGCCTGCGCGACGTGCTACGCCGGTCTCGACGACCAGAAGCACCCTCTGACCGAGCTCACTATGGCCGAGACGCGAGCTCGTACGCTACTCAAGGAGCGGTGGATCGACGAGCATTACGTGAGGGACCGCGGCTACGCCTACGTCTCCGCGCGAGAGTGCGACTGGAATAGGTGCGTAGCTCTCTTCCGATGTAAAAACAACGGCGGTTGAAACAATTTCTCTCTCTCATTAAAAAGAGTCTGGATTATTATATTTTTTAAAAGGTTGAAATACCTCATCTCTCTCTCTCTACGGTTTAAATTAAAATATAAACCCTCTTTTTTTTTTTTCCCGCAGGCTGATGACGTCCGACCCCGCGGTCAAGGCCTTCGTCGAGTCCATGGACCCGGAGGCGTACGTCTCGCGCTCGATTTGAGGGACGCGTTTTACGGCGGGCGCGTTGAGACGTTCTCCCTCTATCAGGAGGCCGCCGAGGGCGAGGCTATACGGTAAGCGTTTTTTTTTCATAACTCTAGAAACGCGAGCTCCGTTAATTGACAGTCCGGCGTATACCCCTACTTCTCCCCGTAAAAAAAAATGACTCGACTTTATAAGTTAACGGGAAAACATTTTTCTATCGACGCTCCCTTTTTTTTTTTTCCAGCTACTACGACTTCACCAGCCTCTACCCTCACGTCCAGAAGTCCGGCGTGTACGGGCGCGGGCATCCCGACATTCTGGTGGGGGACCAGATTTGCGTGGACAGGCTCGACGACTACGAGGGCGTCATGAAGGTCAAGATCCTGCCTCCGAGACGTCTCGACGTTCCCGTGCTTCCTCTACGCATGAGCTCCGGCAAACTCATGTTCCCGCTATGCCGCTCCTGCTGCGAGAGGATGTCGGAGGAGCCGTGCGACTGTACCCCCGGAGAGCGCTCGTGGATCGGCACCTACCACACGGGCGAGGTGAAACTCGCCGTATCCAAGGGGTACGTCGTGCTGAGGGCTTACGAGCTGCACAATTTTCCTCCGGAGAGGCGATGCGTATACGACCCCGCCAACCCGAGCGCGGGTCTCTTCGCCTCTTACGTCAACGCCTTCCTCAAAATAAAGCAGGAGAGTAGCGGGTACCCCAGAGAGGCCGTCACCCCCGCTCAGAAGCGAGCGTACGTCGACGACTACTACGGCGCGAGGGGGCGTCAAGCTAGACCCTCAGCGGATCGCCAGCAACCCCGGACGGCGCTTCCTGGCCAAGCTTTTCCTAAACTCCCTATGGGGGTTTCATGGGGATCTTGGTCACAAGACGCAGTACGAGCTGTTGGGACGGGGCTCCTTCGGTCGCTTCTGTCAGCGCGTGTCGGATCCGTCCGTGGACCTGAAGTTCTTCACCATCCTCTCGGGGGACGCCGTGATGGTGGAGTACGCCAAGAAGAAACCTCTCCAGGAAGACCCTCCCAATAACAATCTTTACGTGGCAGTCTCGACCACTTCAATGGGAAGGCAGAAGCTGTACCGCGCCCTCGACGCCGTCGGCCGAGGACTGATCTACTGCGACACCGACTCCGTCGTGTTCAAGGAGCGTCGGGGTCATCCCGTCCTGCAGCTGGGCAACTATCTCGGCGATCTGACGTCGGAGGTCGCCGGCGATCAGGACACGAACTACATCTCCAGCTTCGTATCGGCCGGTGCGAAGAACTACGCTTACGTCACCACCGGCGGCGACGAGGTGGTGAAGGTGAAGGGGTTCACCCTACACCACGCTAACGCTCAAAGGGTGAACTACGGGTCCATCCGGTCTCTCGTTACCGAGAACCTGCGAGACGGGTGTATAGAGACAGTCCACCCCCACTCCATACGTCGCGATCTGCGCACTCTGAAAGTGTACTCCAGAGACGAGGTCAAGAAGTACTCGGCGTGTATCACGAAGAGAGTTTTCGACGTCGCGTCGTACGGCTCCAAACCGTACGGGTGGTGACGGATCTTCTGTAAAAACGAGTGACTGTATATATTTTTAGAATGTCTCTTTTTAAAGAAGGTTTGAACGCGTGACGGTGTTCCGTATGTTTAAAGATTTTTAAAGTATTGACTTTTTTAGATTGTATATAACTGGAATAAAAAAAAAAAAAGTTTTTTTTTAAAAGACTGTATATATTACTAATAAAAAAAAGAATAAAAAAGAGTGTGAAATATTATTACGTTCTGTATAAAAAGATGTTCTGTAATAACCCGAGAAAAAAGATGTTGTCTATAAAGAAAAAAAAAGTTTTTTGTAAATATATATCTGAATAAAAGTGAAGTTTTTTTTAA
Source organism: Streblospio benedicti (assembly GCA_019095985.1). Lineage (NCBI taxonomy): Eukaryota > Metazoa > Annelida > Polychaeta > Spionida > Spionidae > Streblospio > Streblospio benedicti. Next base: position 48,274 of record JAGTTF010005387.1, on the reverse strand, counting down.
AGATGTTCTGTATTATTCTGAATAAAAAACGATGTTCTGTATATTACTACGAATAAAAATGAGAAGTCTTGAAGATTGTCTGTATTACTGAGAATAAAAAAGTGTGTTTTTGTAAAGATCTCTTGTATATATTATTACTGGGAATGCGTGAAGTTTTTTTTAAAGATGGGTCTGTATATATTACCGCAGTGTGCATTTTTTTTTATGTTGTCTATATTACTATGAATAAAAATGAAAAAAATGAGAATAAAAAGTTTTTATAGAAAAAAATGCTCTGTATATATACATATTACCTTGTGTAAAAGTGTGTTTTGTAAAGATGTCTTGTATATATATTACTGGGAATGCGTGAGGTTTTTAAAAGATTGTCTGTATATATTACCGCAAAAAAGTGTGCATTTTTTAAAGATGTTGTCTATATATTACTATGAATAAAAATGAGAAGTTACTTAAAATGGTCTGTATTAACCGTGTGTTTTTTTTGTAAAGATGTCTTGTATATATTAAAATAAAAAGTGTGAAGTTTTAAAAAAAAATTTTGTTTTTTTTTTCTCTAATCATTAAAAGGGGGGGTCTTGCGGGATACGTTATATGTATAAAAAAGAGAGAAAATCCTCTCAGCCCGTTCTGTAATGTATGATTACTATAAAATATTAACCCAAAAGACCGTTAGATAGAGGGCCAATGTTTTTTTTAAATCTGTATGTATGTATTACTGAGAATAAAAAGTGTGAAGTTTTTAAAAAATGTTTGTTTCCTCTAATCATTGTAGAATACGTTATATATATAGAGGGATGTCTAGAATACGTGATATATATATATAAAGAGAATCCCCCCTTTCTTTTAAGATACTGGAGGTCCCGGTGATTACTAGGAGTACGTCAATGCGCATACATTTTAAGAACGCTAGTAAAATAAACACCGTTTGAAACAAATATGATATCTTTTCATCAATTGTATTCAACTATATTGTCCACTATCCGCTACTTAAAGGTATAAATCTATGCTTTTAATACTGACATGCTCTCACACTCAGGTAATAAGCTTCGTTATAGTCACTTTCGTGACAAGCTGGAAAATGACAATGAAGGTGTGTTTGTTGCAAGCCATACTCAGTATGGTATGCTCAAGCTTAAAAGCTATCTGCAAGTTTCTATCCTCGTCAAAGAACGAGTGCACCACGTGATGTTATAAAGACATTCCAACTGTGAAGTGTGTAAAATAAATGCAGAGGAAACACTCTTTAAATATTTGAAAGTATTTTGCTGTCTTGATCTACATCCGGGGACAATTCGTCCTTGTGCCAATACAGAGTATATTTCTTAATCAATTACATCAATGTATATGAGTGCCGTAATGGTACCCTGCTGCAGTTGTTCCGTTGCTACCACTTTGACAGATGTGGTGTGATACTATGATAATCAGCCGGTCAGATAGACAGTAAGCGAATTGTATACCATCTTTCATTATGTTCGCATACTGTTTCCTATCAGATGTCGTATGTAATGAGAATGAGCTGTATAACGCAAGTAAATGACATGTGTGCGGTCAATGCCTATGGAAAGCAGCCACCGGATTCAAGTACGGACTGAAAACATACAGACCACCTCGCATTGCACAACAGATATTAAAGATGTGCTGAACTCTTTCTTTGCAAAATATAGTTCACTGCATGAGTATAATCTATTCTTTATCAACCATACACTTTGTATTAGTTATACACCCGTGTTATGTCAACCATATATATCATAACAGCATATCTTTATCTATAGTTAATTAACAGCACACGGTTTTAATTACTGTGACCAGCTCCTGGGAGGGGGTCAGACGACGGTTCAATTAAGTTTACAATGGGAATAATGGTAGGCGGGTCGCTGACCATTCCACAGCGCTCGAGCTGAGATGAGCCGAGCGGCGGCTGGTGGCGGCTGGCTGCGAGCGGCGGCGGCGGCGGTGATTAATGGCATCAGTCTATTAGAGTCAGTCTCACATATGCACATCCATGTGAACAGAGTTGTGTTCTGTGTGGCTGTTTTCATATGAAGGAAAAACTATATATATTTAAACTAAATTATAAATATCATAGCCTTTGGAAAGGCTAACTGAAACAATAAAGTCAACAAAATAACTACTGTGTTCAAAAGCAATTTGAATAGGAGAGCTAACACACAGTTTTCATATACACGTGTATTATTAAGAGATGGGTAGACACTACTCACCCATCTCACAGGGACCTTCTAGGTCCTACTCCATTTGTTGCAGCAGGGTCTCGTACCTGCTCACGAGGCCATCACTCGTGGACGCCTCTTCATCCATGTGCTCGATTAAGCCGGCTTTGCTCCATATCTGACCTAGAATTGTCCGATTCTGGCTCCGAATCACTTCCTGAGCCTTCAGAACTGAGTTCGCTGGTGGGCCGAGTCAGCACTGCCCAAATCGTCCCGTCTGCGGCGTGGGCGGCCATCTTTTCCTTGTCTTGGAGATGTTTTTCTGCTTTTGAGCACCTTGCTCTTCTTTTTCCAACGGCGAGATGTCTCCACCTCAACATCAGAGGCCTTATTGCCGGAGGATATCATATTCTAAACTTTCCAAGGGCGAGGAATCATCCCTACGCCTTGATTTTGCCTTAGCTTTAGGCATATCAAGACCACTACTTCACACGCCGTGTGCTAATAGGTGGTATGAACTTAGAACACGCCTTGTGTCCAATTGATAGGGTGCCGTACCCATAAACAGAGATCACCGTGATCTACGAACTAATCCACGTGTAAGAGCACGAGGAAGGGTCTAAATAAGCTGTAGAATCACAACTACCTATCATCATTCATATTTTCATGTCCTCACCTTAACATAATTATCTGACAAACAAACAATGCTTATCTCAAGAACAATCTTCACTTGACAAAATGAAAATTGACTCAGCTCAACAAAAGATTTTCATCCCAAAGGCAAAATGTAGCAAGTGACAAAAGATCAACTCATCAGTGCTGTTTCTCCTTGCCTTTGGGCATGTTTCTTGCTTTTGACCGCCTTGCTCTTCTTTTGCGAGATGTCTCCATCTCAACATCAGAGACCATATCGCCTGAGGATATCATATCCTCGATTTCCGAGGGGTGAGGGATCATCCCTCGATTTTCCTTTAGCTTTAGGCATATCAAGACCACTACTTCACATGCCGTGTGCTAATAGGTGGTATGAACTTAGAACACGCCTTGTGTCCAATTGATAGGGTGTAGTGCCCGTAAACAGAGATCACCGTAATCTACGAACCAATCCACATGTGAGAGCACGAGGAAGGGTCTAAATAAGCTGTAGAATCACAACTATCTATCAGCATTCGTATTTTCATATCCTCACCTTAACACAACTATCTGACAAACAAACAATGCTCCTCCCAAGAACAGTCTTAATTCACTTGATAGTTCTGAAAAAATACTACGTGTCATGCTAACGTCTGAAATTGAACCCACAATTCTGTGGTCTGTGATCAACTTATCTTGTGTTTTCTTTTTTTATAAATTCCATGCGTCTATGACTCTAATTTGGAGATTGAAAGCTAGCTTAAGAGAACTCTATGTCTTCAAAGAATATGAGAGGACAAATGACAAGAAACTACAAGAACTTGATGCAAAACAGAGTTAGCAGAAATAATCAAACTGAAAAGCACAAATCAATAGAAAATACTCTCATCCTGCTTATATTTACAGTAGAGACTCATTATCTCAATATTGCTTATCACAAATGTTTTTTTTTGTCATCTCACCACATGCTGCATACCATATATCACAAATCTTATGTTTAAAGTTTTTTGTCATCTCAAGTTTAGTTCAACTTCTTCAACTACATTATGAACATGTTTTAGATGATTATCTAGAATATTGTCTACTATCACAATCATATCGCTGCGCTCCAGACAGCTTTAAAATAACATTTTTTACTGTATTGACATTTCTACCAAACCCTGCAGCCATCCGACTTTGTCCGCATCACATGCGCTGACCTGTGCCACCTCTTGCCCCAGCCCGTATCGAACGCTAACGTCCATGGGTATTCCGTCTGCTCCCACACCTAGCCGGTCCATTTTCGTTGCACAAGATTGAGGTTGTGAACGTAGCGAACACAGTTTTCTGTGGACGAGCCGTGTCCCACATCAGGACAGGCAGTCTGCATACTCATGAGAAAACGGTGTGAACATTCTTTGTGAGACTAACCAGAGGGTAGGATAATTAATGATCTTAGTTGGTTTCATTCATAAAAACTGTACAGTTCCGTTGCTGCGTCAGCATTGTCTAGCAGAATTCATCAACATATTCATTTGCTCATACTTGTCTATTTGATACAACTTTAGAACACAATTGTGTGCCTTCCATCCAGTAAAACGATCTGTTATTGCAATTGATCCAAAATGTATTTTTTTATTACAGGTGTAGAAGTGTTGTCATATATGTTTACATCCTACCCACCATTAAATATGTCTATTTTTTAATTACTTTCAATTCAAGAGAATAAAGAGGAAAAGCATTTTAATTGTTAGCTCTACTATCCTTCATTTACATTACTGAATTGGTGATCTACAATGAAAATGACTAATTCCTATTAGGATACATAATATCCTGAGAATAACATCACTACACATTCAATATACTCTATATTATTCAATTGTAAGCACATGGCATACATGTAGAACATAAAATTACTGTTTCTACTAAAACTCTCACATAACACATCACATAACACACCATAATCTCAATTCTCAGCATATAAAATATAGAAAAATATAGATAAATATTCACTTTGATAATTGCAAATGGTTCTCACATAATACACATATTTACATAAAAAGCAATTACAAATTCTTTGGCACTCCCTTTGTGGAAAGATAAAGTTCTAATATCCTCTTTAGTACCTGATTATTGTATTTGCTTAAATGAAATTGATTTCTAGGTCCTTCATCCTATGGTACATGTGATTTGTAAACCTTCACATTGGCTGCACCACTCAATGTAACTGGCATTTATAATGAGGGGCACAGAGCAAAGGTCATATAACAAAGAACAACATTATTTACTTGACCTAAACAAAGACAGAACTTTCTTGTACAAGACAAAGGAAACCAGTACTTCATCAACCATGGTACACACTAAATTACAAAGGTCATATAGAACAAAGAATAACTAGTTACTGGACCCTAAATAAAGACAGTACTTTGTTGACTATTTCAAGACAAATGAAACCAACATTTTATCAACCATGGTACACACTAAATTACATCTGTGAAAATTATGATAACAAAAAGGTTAGAACATAGAGGCAAACAATAACATCAATGAAATAAAAAATATCCCTCAATTAAACCATAATAACTGACTCCTTCACCCTTTCAATAACTGTTGTACCACAACAATTCAAGCACTTTGGGATAATTAAATGGTCAGCTCTTAGCAACTAGTGGCCTTGTTAAGCCTTTGAACAAAAGGGTAAGAAACCTATTGTTGTGATAGTGGCTTGTTAGCAGTTGGAGTCATTGAATTAGAGAAGTTGAGATGAGACATTTCAGAGATGCAAACAAGTTGTTGATTAAACTTGAAACACTTAAATTTACTTTACCACACTTGAACAAAGAATCTACCCTTACATTTTATTGAAAAAAAAGAAGATATTTGTGAATTTCTTTTACATAATTTAAACATAGTTTTC
>JAGTTF010005387.1:0-24095 GCA_019095985.1 Streblospio benedicti | reverse complement strand
TTTGAAAACTTTGTTATTGGAACTTTGAAGACTTGATAAAGCTCACAGAGCATTGTTTTGGGTATCATCTCATTTCAGCCAGAACAGCTGAAAACGCTGGGAAAACTTTGGATTGGACTTTGTAAAACAAGCATTTCTGGAGTGGACATTTTGTGGAGTGGAAACTTTTGGGAGTGGACAGTAATTTCAAGCGTCAGATTGTGTCCAGAACATTCACAGCAATCTTGTGTAAAGTATTTTTTATTTAATTTATTTAGACATTTGTATTATCCAATAATTCATTATTGTAGATTTTTATTATTTAAAGCAGAGAGTCAGGTATTTGAGTTGTGGTATAAAAATAAATAATTGTAAAATTTAACCACTAAATTCGCAGTGTTAATTGATCATACTAGACGTTCTAATCTGCTACTTGAGCCATAACAAAATGTAATGAGCCCTGCATGTAATTTTAGGTGACACGGCCCCCCATAGACCAAATTTCAAACATTTACGTCCACCAACACAAAAAATCCCAAAACCAAATTCATTATTCATATATCCTATAATTTATCACTTAGCACAACCTACTCATACAGTCTAAACTCCAGAGCATTCATTGAACCCTTAATTGACTCAATTTGAATCTTTTCTATAGTGGCATACCGGCATTCACGTGGCAGTAACTTCCTACTTGCATAGGCTATTGGATGCATCTCACCATCGTGACTCTGTAACAACACTGCACCTAAAGCATAGTTACTGGCATCTGTGCGCAGCACAAACGTTTTTTGCATATCGGGTAAATGCAATATGGGCCTTGATGCCAAAAGGAGCTTCAGATTGTCATATGCCATTTGTTGTTCTTCAGCCCATTCAACCCGATTTGGTTTACCTTTCTTGGTCAACTCGGTGAGTGGCATGGAGATATCAGAGTAACACGATATGAACTTCCTATAGAATCCTGTCATACCCAAAAGGATCTAACGACCCTTGACAACAACTCACGCACCACCTCCAAGTGGTGATTCCAAGTCTCTGTATACACAAGACAGTCATCAATATAATGCACCACATTGGCCATACCAAGCGTTAGTTTCCTCATCATTTTAACAAATGTACTTCCGCTATTTTTGGGTCCAAATGGCATCACTAGAAATTCCCAGGCGCCGTCAGGTGTAACAAAACATGTCTTTGGAATATCCTCTTTCTTCATTGGGATCTGCCAGTACCCTTTGGTCATATCAAATTTAGTGAAGAACTTCCCAGTTGACACTCGTGCAAAAATATCCTGGGGATCTATCATTGGCTCCGGACTCAAATGTACTAACGATTAATAGCCCTAAAATCTACTGTGATGCGATTCGATCCGTCTTTCTTTCGCACGCACACAACTGGTGATGCATATTTAGAATTAGACGGCCTGATGACGCCCAATTCTAACATCTTCTTAACATCAGATCTTAACTCTTCTCTCATACTATAAGGAATTGGATATGGTCTGGTACGAACCGGCTCCAAACTCGTCAATTCCATCTCATGTTCTATTAAATTAGTCTTCCCTGGAACATCAGAAAACACATCTCTAAATTCATAGACTATATTCCTGACTTCTGATTCTTGACTGCTAGATAAACCATGCCCTAGCTTCACATCCAAATACGTTTCCTTCTGCTCTAACTTAGGGAAGACAATTAAATCATCACCTTCAAAATCTTCATCATCGACATCATCTTGCTCAGCATCTTCGTACTCCAACACGGAACCATCGACCATCTCTAATACCCCACATTGTACGTCATCTGCTACATTATGACCACGAGACAATACTGTTTCAACAAATTGATATGAAATAGTTTCGCTGTACCATTGACATCCAGTCGATAATCGTTCACTCCAACAGTCTCGACAACCTTAAATGGGCCTTTCCACTGCATTAACAATTTATTATTGTCTGTTGGTAATAGCACCAATGCCGAGTCGCCTACTTTCAACTTTCTATGCCTGGAGCGCTTGTCGTAATAATGCTTGTACCTAACCTGAGACTTCACTAGATTTTCTCGAGCAATCTCTAGAGTACTTTCTAACCTTTGTTTCAACTCCAACACATATTGATAACTATTGTACACATCCGAATTTGAATCAGAGTCTTCCCTTGTCCACAAATCTTGGAGAATCTGAAGCGGACCCCTGATAGTTCTACCATACAACAGTTCAAAAGGCGAAAAACCAGTGCTTTCCTGGGGAATCTCACGATATGCAAACAATAAAGGACCAACATACCGGTCCCACTCTTTTCGGTTGATCCGCACACACCTTCTTGAGCATACCCTTCAAAGTACCATTCAGATTCTCAACCAAACCGTTACACATTGGGTGATACGGAGCGGTAATCAATTGTTTGATAGAAAGTAATCTATTCACCTCCTTCATTACCTCGGACATAAATTGAGAGCCTTGATCGCTTAAAATCTCCTTCGGAATACCCACCCGGCAAAAGACACTCACAAGACCCTCAGCGACTGATTCTGCAGTGATATATTTCAAGCACACTGCTTCTGGATATCTAGAAGCATGATCGATCATTGTCAAAATATATCTGTGACCTCGATTTGAAGCAGGGTAAATTGGCCCCACTATATCGACACTCATTCTCTCAAAAGGAGTTTCAATGATCGGGAGTTTCTCCAGAGGGACCTTAGCGACTTTGCCTTTTGCCACTGTCCTTTGGCAAACATCACACGATCTACAATACCTAACAACATCGCCCCGTATACCTGGCCAATAGAAGTTAGCCAGTATTCTATCATATGTCCTTCTGACTGCCATATGACCGCTAACCATCGAATCATGAGCAACACCAATGATTTTACTACGTAGACCTGATGGGACCATTATCTGCCTAACCACTTCACCAGCCCTATAAGAAATGCTTTGAAAATATCTATACAAAACTCCGTTCTCGACAGAATACCACACCTTCCGATCTTTCAACTGTCTGTCATCCACTTCGCCAGTAAGGTACTTTCGGAGGCTTTGGTCATCTTGCTGCAGTCTGATCAATTCATTCTTGTCAATGGCAATATCTTGCTCCTCAAACACTTTCAATTGTTTGTCCTCCTTTGCTTTCTTGGATTGCGCTCGCGTTATAACGTTGCCAGCTTGTTCCACTCTCCTTTCCAGGCATGATTCCTGTTGCATCATTGGGTCTTTAGCACCATCGATATTTCCAATGATCAAATCATACAATGCATCCTCCAGGCATACAGCTTCCACCACTCCAGTATAATAAGGGGTTTCGACCTCTATCATGGCTGTTGGTGCTTTGACGCTGCTCTTGTCGATCCTTATCATTACCTTGTATCTTCCTGTATACTGTTCTCTTTTCACAAAGGCTTTCTTGGTTACCACACCTGTACACCCAGTGTCTCGTAATACTTCCACTGATGTACCATTGAGGGTCCCCATCATAACTGGCATCTTCCGGGCTGTAACCGTATGGTCACATCCACATTTCACAAACTCAATTTTCTTGCCACAAGCAGTTTCAATTGTCTCATCACCAACACATTTGCACGTACTCACACAACCCGCCCCCCTTTATCGCTTATATGAGTATCTTCCAACTGTTGCTCCACACAGGCACAACCACTTTGGGGCCGATTTATTTGGTTTGCCCTCGGCGTCTGAGAACTATCTGTCAAACTATTCTGAGGTGTATAAGGGAGTGGAGGCTTCTTCTTCTCCGGACACGCAGTGGCAATATGACCAACCCGTCGACATATGAAGCACGTTCTCGTGTCGGGATATGTGTTGTTGCTCTGACCAGCACCTGCTATCTCAACAACGGCACCAACTTGTAAAGTGTTCTTCCTCTTATCATTTATGTACTTTCTGCATAATTGGTAACTATGACCGACCATGCGACAATAGTAGCATCTAACAATACCTGGCTCAATAGCCTTCTTCTCACACTTTCCCACATTATGGCCATATCGATGGCACCACACACAGTAAGATTGCCTCTCATCGCCTGTCTCATCACCTTCTTTCTTCTTTTTTCTTCTGACAATCTTTCAGCTGCTTCCCGTGTGCCATCAAATATTGCTCGGATGCTGCCAACACCTCTTTGTACTCTTTACACGACCTCTCTTTGAGAAACGTCGATAGCTCCAAGGAACACATCTCGATAAATTGCTCCATCACCATCAAGTTGAACAGACTCTTATAATCTTTCTTTGTATCAGATAACTCCATCCACTTGTCCATATAGTTGCACAACCTGTCATAGTATTGTTCTGGCGACTCCATCTCTTCAGCAGATGCTGTCCTCATCTTCTTTCTAAAACCCTCTGCATTCAAATCATATCTTGCCAGCAGCGCCTTCTTTAATTTTTCAAAGTCTTTGGCATCCTCAGATGCCATTCTCGAGTAGACCCCAAGTGCTTTTCCACTCAGTAGTGCGCTCAAATTTGATGCCCATCCAGATGTTGGCCATTTATTCTCAGTTGCGAATCTTTCAAAGCGGATAATGTACTCTTCAATACTGTCTTTATCATCTGTGAAGTTCAAAAGCTTAGGAGCTTTCGGTACACACCTTCCATCTTCAGTCCGGTTCCTAGTTGACTCCAATTCTCGCATCCTTAATTCATGTGCCATCCTTTCTTGCTCAAGCTTCAAGTCATGTTGTCTTTTCTTCTCTGCCTCTTCTACTGCTAATCTTTCTTGTTCTAACTTCAAATCATATTGCCTTTTCTTCTCTGCCTCTTCTTGCTCATGTTTTAACTTCAGTTCCTCCAGCTTTCTCTCCTCAGCTTCCTTCACTTCTTCCCTTTTTAACTTCAGTTCCTCCAGCTTTCTCTCCTCAGCTTCCTTCACTTCTTCCCTTCTCCTCTGTCGTTCATCTCTATCAAAAATTTGCTGCTTCTCCATCCATTCTCTCAGTTCTGCTCCGCTTAGACCAAGATCTTCCCCAAACTTCTTCAACTCACTCAATGACCTTGGCTCCATAGTGTCACCTTTATCATCTGGCATATTGGACGATTCTATTGTCACTAGATATACTCAATCAACTAATCATACAATATCACCACAACCAATGATATACTCCTAGACGACCAATGTCGTCTCCAACAATCCTGACTATCAAAGTAATAGCCTAGCAAAATATTCAAATAGTATACCAGGAGAGTCTAACAATCCCCTGTAACAAATATCTACCTTCACAACTACTCAATGATCAACTTAGGCGGATCACACCTGTCCACTCAAGCAGGACTCCTCTTCACACACAAGTGATCCAACTATAAAGGGAGAAAATTCTCGACTATCTCAATACCTTCTATAGACGGGCACACTACCAGGCCCCAACTACTATCACATATACCACACAATACACAATACCAAAGGTCTTGGCTCAGGGAGGTTAGAAACCCGAAAGCATTTCTACCACAGTGCTACCCCTGCCGGAAAAGGAATACTACCCCTCACAAGTATCCAATTTAAAGCATTCTACCTCGAAATACCTAAAAATTCATCTATAGGCTAATGAATCTACTATCTAACTAACTAACTCACAGCCAATATTCACTATAAACAACCAACTTAATATTCTATTTCAATTTATCCACCCAGGATGCTGAACCATTGTGTTATACGCTAGTACATAACAGGCACTTCACACTGACAGGACCACGAGCCTGATATAAAATAACAATATATTACAAGCTCAGTTACATATATGATTTGTAAATGACCCATTAATTACTGAACAAAGCATTCGTCTATTACAATCTATCACTATTTAAATTATTATCTATCACAATGCACTCTTAGTTACAAATGTTAAGAACATGAAACGTTAGAAGGTTAATTACAAAAGCATTTACTGTTGAAAATAAAACACATGTTTTTCGTCAATAAATTCACGTAGATCTGTAACTACAGCACAATAAAAACGAACATCTATTATAAAGTACACATCTATAGGATATAATAACCAGTACAAAACACTTTAATCATTCAATGTCATGGACCGGGTATTAATTACAGTATCCATCAAACATATGACATGCACTATATACATAATGTCTATGGTAACATAATCGTGATTATAACATGTATCTAACCGTAAGCTGTAATGTACATAGCGTGTAAGTCAAAATTCATACATATACACAGCATACAGTTGTTTGTTGGCTAACACAATGATATTGAACTCTACATTATCTAAAATCATGTTTATACATTAAACATATAATAAATTATCTTTCTATACAAACAATACAATCACATTAAGCATGAATTGGTGAGGTTCGTTAACAATCATGAGTAAATTATTGAATATATTTTGACAATCAAAATAAAGCATGTGGTAGAATAACTTGTTTTAACAATCAAAAAATAAACGAATTGTAAAGGCGAACATAATGATGCAAACTTTCAAAATTAATCACAAAATATGTTACAATTACATCAAGCATGCATTGGTGTTTGAAATCCGTTACAATAATATTGAGAAACATGCATTAAGCTATGGATTTCCTTCAAATAACAAGGAGTCATTGTGTAGTGTCCTCGACGCGTGTCAGTCGACATGGCTATTAATCCTGGTGACTTGAGCAGGCATCTGGCACTTGGCTGATTGATAAAGAAGGGCGGGGATCATATGATAACATATGGATGGCGTGGACGAAACGAATGTTATTACAAGACGGGTAGGGGTCAATGCATGGAATGCCTATGTGACAGGAAAAATGGCTCACAAGATGCCAAGGTAAAGATTGATAAATGTGAACGTGGTTAAACCATGTCAGTGAATTTGAAGTTATCCAAGGTTACATTGTACAGCAAACAATCGTTTACGGGCGTGATAACATTGTCATTACAATGTATGGAATATGATGTTTACGTGTATGTAGCAAAGAATGAAGCAATTTCCAGCAAAACGAAGTTCGATCACTCTAAGTAAACATTCCATCTTTAGGCGTAATTAATCTACCAAGAGCATTGGTAACTAAACCAATATCATACAAAACAACAGAAATTATGTTTGAAGTTGTAAGGCTTGCACTCTCAACGATGGCACACAACAGCAAGGCCCCATTCTACTGTCGGGTTGAGCACAAAAGAACCATCGTACACTACAAAATTAACATAATTTTGTTAATTAGGCAGAGATTACTACCACATAACGCAGAAAACAAATAGATTCAATGCAAAAATGGGCTATTGAAATAACCCATTATTAACTCAATGAGACTGGTTTTTGCGTAAGGTTTGTAATTGACAAACATGTACACAATTTGGGTTATTGCCTATGGAATTACAGCTAATTCATCTTGCTCAATGGAATGTAACAGCCCACAATTACATTTACCATCACCTTATGAATGGTATCGATTAAAACCTAAGTTTTAGAGAATTCCCCGACAAATTAACTGGAGTAAATTATAAAATGTTGATCACCATAATTTTGGCATACTATGTAATGTAAACTAAATGGATAAATCATTTGACAAGCCATAACCTATTAAATTATTGTGTGTAAGATTTGGCGAACACTTGAGGGATTAATGATTAATAAACAGCAGGAGGTTAATGCTGGCTGAGACTGTTTGGCCTTGAGGCGTTGAAACACGTGACATCCGCTATGCGGAAATCAAGATTGAGTCACGCTGGCATCAACAGATGGGTGTAACATGAGAGGAAGTTATTCACTTGACTGACACGTAGCACGTGTGGGTAGATTGGTGGAATTTGAGGTGGCTGTTCCCGGAAGTATCTATTTATAAACATCTTACCGTGAATTGCATTTGCAGCGTGGCCTGCTAGCTGTGACGTCATACTGACGCGGGAGGGGGCAGTGATTGTATTCATAGATATGATGTCACGGGCGATCGGTCAAGGTCGCCTCATGGCTGTTCATGGTATGTTTAATGGTGAATACGTGTGTACAGATATGGGACACTCCAAAAAAAAATCATGTGACTGGGGTTGCATCCAAACTTATTATGACTTGACGATAAGCTAAACACCAGGAACCTCGATTGGGAACCGTGATGGACCTGTTTTCCATCATAATAGCATGGTACAGAGCCGGCACAGCCCAGATTAACTAGTTTGGGTAGTGTCTAACATTTATTATGAATAAGGGCGCACCCTCTCAATAGTCTATTGGCTGGGGTTGCTATCGCTTGCAGGCCGGCGCAGTCATATTTCAATTTTATATTATTGAGGGCGGGAGCATAGGTAAAGGGGATGTTTGTATCTGGGTATAAGGTAACATTTAAACTTATGTGGAGGGAACCTAGTTGGAAGCGATATATACACAGCAAGGGAAATCTATATACATTAGTACTCGGCGCTAAGCTAATAATCATAATCATCATCACAATAATAACCGTCATCATCATCGTGATCAGTAAAATCATCCTCATTATCTTCACTTTCATCACAATCAGAACTATTGCCCATGATGTTTAACATAAAGATTTGGTAGAGAGGAATTATAGCTACCACTCTTCTGATGATCTTCTAACTGAGCTGAGATACTGCCGTGAGTAGCCTTTGCCACGAGTAATTTCTGCTGCTATTAGCTTCTGCACAAGTTAATTTCGCCGCGAGTAATCCAATGCCGTGATTAATAAATGAGAGGTCTCCAAAGTTTCAAAGAGTGAAAAATCAGGTGGCGGGAGAGTGAGTGAAGCGTGAATGGAGCAAATAGGCTGATTGCCGCGTTGAGGGGCGGGTCTTAGCGGTCCTACACTCGTGATTGGTCAGTGGGATAGGGGCCGTTGGGCTAATGCTTGGGGCGGAGAGTGAGTGAAGCGTGAATGGAGCAAAATAGACTGATTGCCGCGTTGAGGGGCGGGTCTTAGCGGTCCTGTACTCGTGATTGGTCAGTGGGATAGGGGCTGTTGGCGACGTTTGGTGGCGGGAGAGCGAGTGGCGCAAAATAGACTGATTGCCGAGTTGAGGGGCAGTTGGTCTAGAGAATCTTGGGAGGGAACATATGATGAATTCCTTTGCACGTAGGATTCAATGTGTCTTTAGTGAGTATATCATCGGGGGATTGGAAGGCGTGTTGCAGGCTTTGTGGTGACGTGAAATGTGTGAAAAATCCACTGTCGCGTGTAGATGAACCTATGGGGGAGGTCGGGGCTGACTGGGGGAGATGGCTATCAGTGGTCTTGGGGGGTGGAAGTCGGCCTATTCATGGGAGGACGGGGCCGGAGGGGGAAGTGATCTTGTGGCGGAATTCGGTCTATGCATGTGAGGTCGGGGCTGGAGGGAGGAGTGATCCTGTGGTGGAATTTGGTATATGCATGGGCGGCGGGGGGATATCCATATATTACATATATTCCATAACAGAAACTTATCCTCATTGAAAGTTCTCAGTATATCTCACAAAATGAAGCAAAATCCAGAGACGTGTGCAACCGGTTGTTGCCTATGCATGGGCGGCGGGGGGATTGAAAAGGGTTCAAATTAGAACATCTCCACCACTTATGTCATGTATGGTTTAGACACATGCGTGGTGAGGAAGTAATAACAGAACCAGTGAGCAGTTTGTATCCCGTTTATTGACTGACTTGTTACATTGAGTTCCAGTTTATATATCCGTGCTCGTCTAGCTCAGTAGACTAGCAAGAGCAGGTTGAGGTCGTATAGACTCGTATGACGCTGGTGTGTGTGTAGGCGGTAGGCGGAGCCGAAGTGAGAGACTTCCGGGCGGTGCCTATGAGTCTAATCTGACTCAGCACTTTCTTATCATCACAAAGGTTATATTCAGTCCTCTATGTTGCCACGCTAACAATGACGAGTCCCACTTTGTCGCCTTGAGATTATCCAACAAATTGCTCAAGCCACGAGGTTAAACACAAGAGTCCTTCCATACACTGTCTCAAGAGAACTATCCAACAGGTCATCCAATCAATATTTCACACTATCAGTCTGTTATCCAGCATCAATTTGTGTAAATCTTAGTAAATTAAGTTACTGTTATAAAACATACATAATAAATAAATTACGTTTTGATATAATTAACTGTTAACCACAATTTATCAAAAAAAATATCAAAATACAGCTGTTTAGCGCAAAAAAATCTAAGATAGAACGCCAACCCCTATTTTCCAAGAAAAGATGATGGACCAATAACGAAATGAAAAATTCATAATTACAGATTGTTATAGTCCACCAGAAACATAATTGGAACACGTCACATACACATGGGTCTACATTTTCTTTACATAGTTGTAATGAACCCTGCATGTAATTTTGTGACAAAAAGCAGCATCTTGAAGTTCAAAGATGACCTACTCCACGTCTAATAGAGTGGGTAAAATGCGTATCTTTGAGCGCATTGTGACTAATGAAGGAGCGTCTGTCCGGATTTTTTATTCTTTTTAAATCAACGGGATTGCTCTAAAAAAACAAAATAGGCCTTATCGAACGACCCCATTACCGTCATTTAAAAGCGGCATCTTGAAGGTCAAAGATGACCTACGCCACATGTAATAGAGTGGGTAAAATGCGTATCTTTGAGCGCATTGTGACTAATGAAGGAGCGTCTGTCAGGATTTTTTTTCTTTTTTAAATCGAAGGGATTGCTCGAAAGAACAGAATAGGCCTTATTGGAACGACCTCATTACCGGCAATGAATAGCTGCATCTTGAAGGTCAAAATGACCAACCCCACATGAAATAAAATAAAATATATATAATTTATGTCACATTTTTTTTTCTTGTTTGATATTGATATATTGTACAAAAATATATACCACCGATTATCTGTCATTAGATATTCGTGAATATCTGCTGATCAGATATTCGCGAATATCCAAAACCGAATATCCGTAAATCCGAATATACGATTTCCGCAAAACTTTACGAAGGTTGAAAAAATGGCTATTTTTCTCATTCTGATCGCCCAATAAATTTTTCATTAAACCGATATAATGTACCATTGTATTTTTTGTTAATTTGACTTGTATAGTACTTTACCTACATGTTATGCCATTTTAACTGGAATGTGTTTAGAATTTTTTTAAAACAGGATTGTGCTAATATATCACGCACAATGTTTAGAACGTTAAAAAATAATTTTAATGAAGAAATTTGTTGTTCGATAATGAAGAACATTAAGAATGACGAATGGACATGTTTGGTAGGATGTAAACATATGTGACAACACTTCTACACCTGTAATAAAAAATACATTTTGGATCAATTGCAATAACAGATGGTTTTACTGGATGGAAGGCACACAATTGTGTTCTAAAGTTGTATCCAAATAGACAAGTATGAGCAAATGAATATGTTGATGAATTCTGCTAGATAATGCTGTACCGTTTTTATGAATGTGAAACCAACTGAGATCATTAATTATCCTACCCTCTGGTTAGTCTCAAAGAATGTTCACACCTTTTTTTCATGCGTATGCAGACTGCCTGTCCTGATGTGGGATTATGGCTCGCCCCACAGAAAACTGCGTTCCCTACGCTCACAACCTCAATCTTGTGCAACGAAAATGGACGGGTTAGGTGTGTGAGCAGACGGAATACGTGTGGATGTTAATGTTCGATACGGGCTGGGGCAAGAGGTGGCACAGGTCAGCGCATGTGATGTGGACAAAGTCGGATGGCTACAGGGTCTGGTAGAAATGTCAATACAGTAAGAAATTGTTATTTTAAAGCTGTCTGGAGCGCAGCAATATGATTGTGATAGTAGACAATATTCTAGTTAATCATCTAAAACATGTTCATAATGTAGTTGAAGAAGTTGAACTAAACTTGAGATGACAAAAAATTTGTAATAAGCAATATTGAGATAATGAGTCTCTACTGTAAATATAAGCAGGATGAGAGTATTTTCTGTTGATTTGTGCTTTTTAGTTTGATTATTTCTGCTAACTCTGTTTTTGCATCAAGTTCTTGTAGTTTCTTGTCATTTGTCCTCTCATATTCTTTGAAGACATAGAGTTCTCTTAAGCTAGCTTTCAATCTCCAAATTAGAGTCACAGATGCATGGAATTTATAAAAAAGAAAACACAAGATAAGTTGATCACAAACCACAGAATTGTGGGTTCAATTTCAATTTCAGACGTTTAGTCTAGTTGCCAATTTAGGGTACCCAGAAATTGTGACTACTGTAAGGTTTTATGGTTGATTGCATTTCTACATGGCCTAGCGATGAAATTTAGCCACGTTGCCCAAATTTGCACCTTGGGCAATTTTTTCTAATTTGCATAAATTATTCGAAAAAATGGGAAAAATTGATATAAAGCCCAATATGGCCACTGGCATGTATCTATAATAGGATTTTTATGGTTTAATTGCAAGTGAATTTAAGCCTGATTTCCAATCACATGTTATGCATAATTTGCACAATTATACATAATTTTTGCATAATTTATGCATAAATTACAAAATAACCTCATGTATCCACCCGATATGGCCAATGAAATGTCGCTGGAGAAGGATTTGATGGTTGATATACATTCAATGTCATTTCCCAGAGTATCTAACATTTGTTGAGAAAGTTATAAAGCTTTCAAGTTTTCCAAATTTCATAATTCATGCCTAAATGATATGCGTATATGATACACGTAAAATAGCAAAATTTGATATAAAGCCCAATATGACAACTGGCAAGCATCTGAAATATAATGTTACGGTTTATTTCCACTCATTAAGGTAAGTAAGTGAAGTTTACACTGATTTGCAAAGATTTGCAATTACTTATTGTTCATAATTTGCATAATCTATGCATAATTTATGTGTTTAATTACAAATCTTGATTTATTTCACATTACTGTAACAGTGAAATGCTCCAACAAATTGTTTATGCTGCATATGCACTTTATCTGTTTTATAGATAGACTAGCTGGTTACCCGGCGTTGCTTTGAAAGATAAATCTAAACCGTGTAAATGCTGGTAATATAATTTTTTTTTCTTAAAAAAAATCATTACATAGTTTGGAAATGAAGCAAAAACAGTTTGAAAAATTGCAAGACATCGTTTAATTTGTGTTATTATTCAATACATGCTTAGAAAATAAGATGAAGCAACAAATATTGATACGCATAGAACAACAAATAATTGATATGTAAACGACAGATACAGAAATTAGAACTCCCAACACATTAAGATACAGAAATGTACATAACATAACAGCAAATCTAGTACATATGTATGGGTTTTCATAAAAAATGACAGCAAATATAGATTGGTAACACAATACAATCTATTATATCTTTGCACATTTCTGTCCTCTTCATTCTGATTTCCCCGATATGCAGCCATTCTCTGCCTAACCAATGATGTTTGATCTTTGGCCTCTTGTGTTTCATTTTCTGTTTGCACGCGAAACCTTTTTTTGTGAAAGTGTAAGGCGGCCAATTGATGAACGTCTCCTTTTCCTTGTCATGTGAAACTGAATAAAATAAGAGGCGTAAGTGTACATATATATAATTTATGCGTTTGCTAGACTTTTTTATATTAAAGTGCGTGTCACACTAAATGTGTGGAGGGCTGTAATACGCAGAGCAGAAGTTTGGAATGCCCTTTTTAGCTCAACGTATGATGGCGTTATCTACTACCAGCCAAAAAAAAGTTTTATATGGCGTCATGCATTGTTTTCTTGCGTGTATGCTGCCGTAACTGTGAGTGGATCGTGCGTTTTTTGATAAGTGGAGCCTATGTGACGGGCACTTAAACTACACCGGCTTATGCTTATGCTTACAGATTCAAATAATTCCTGAAATAATCTATTAATTAATTAATTAATTAAATAAATTAATTAATTAAGTGGATGAGTATCAATGTATAATGTACAATTAATTTTAATACCTGTTACTCAAGCGGTGCTTAGTGTAGTTTGGGTCAAGGATTGTATGTAATTCATTTACGTTTTTTTTATTTTTATTTACTTTACTTAAATTTACGTAGGCAGCGTTTTTCATAGAATGAGGTACGTTTAAAGTACGCATAACGCACGGGTAACGTTAGCTGTAGCAAAGAAAGACGTTCGCTTATCTACTTACGTGTAACGTACTACGTATTGTATATATGCAGAGGAAACCCGCACGTTTAACGTTTTATTTACACAAACATGGCCCTGTAATGAGCATGGCATCTATTTATTTTGAAAATAATTCGTAAATTGTTCGTAGCAGGGACGTGTACAGGTAACATAATCTTATTCTGTGCACCCACTGGGTTATGAAGAATGATTTGCCAAAGTTTCGTGGTATTTGGAAATCTGCTTTTGAAGATGTTGCGCATATAACGAACACAACTCCCCATTTATATAATAGATATAAAGCAAACATGCAATAAGTTGCAGTCTTATTTATCATTTATATTTGCATAATTTATGTAGAATATAGACAAAACCACCATCTTCTGTCCAAACTGAGCATTCTAGGAATGACTGTTAGGATGAATAAAACTAATACAAATTGTCTCGCATGAATTGTACAACAAAGACTGGATTCTATGTGCTAATAAAGCAGATTTACATTTCTAACCACATAATAATACGTTTATTATAGTTTATAACTTCATTTTCATAAATGAAAATGGAACAAATAATTAATAAGAAATCTGTAATGCAGCCTGTATCATTGCTTATTATCTTCAACCTAATTGGGGTCATCTTTTCTCATCACTAGGACTGTCTGTTTCATCCTCATCACTGTGCCATCTTTCACAACCCAGCCATAAATTAGTAACCTGTCTTTGAACGTTATTGAGTTTTTTTCTTTTTTTGGAACTGTTTCACAGGCACATAAAGCCCTCCATCGATCTGGATGTTTGGGATCCATTGGTTCGCACAATTCTGTATCCATATGATGAGCAGAGAGGATGCAGAGGTCACTCATGATGAGGCTGATATGACATTGGTCAGCTACATGCTTAAGGCAGCAGAAAATGGTGCAGCAACAATCCAAATTGTCAGTGATGAAACTGATGTCTTTGTACTTTTAGTGTACTGGGTATGGAAATGTAGTCACTGCAGAGGTGCAGATGGAGAAGTGGGATCGAGATGGCAGTATGCTTTCAATAAACAGGACTGTTGCTAAGCTTGGTGACAAGTGTAAAGGACTCCCTTGCCATGCATGCTCTCTCAGGGTGCGATACCACTCATATCCTTCTGAGAAGGGAAAGGGCCATCACTGCCTTGAACTAATGCAACGTGGATGAGTTTGATCACTTGGGTGACCTATCCTCAGATGATGATGTCAAGACAGCAACTACTAAGTTCTTTCTTTGCTCTCTATAGACAAAAAGAAAAGCATAACCATGTCTGATGCAAAATACAATATCTATAATAGAAAAACTAAAACCACACCACCTCCACTACAAAGTTGCCACCAGCAGAAGATAACTTGTACCTTCATGGCAGAAGAGCCCACTTGCAGGTGATGCTTTGGAAATCCTTTAACAAGGATTGTGCCCCAGATGACACCAGAGACATTACAAGATATGGCTGGGTTGTGAAAGATGGCACAGTGATGCCTGCCATTTCATCACAACCTATGGCTCCCTCCTGAACTCCTGGATGTCGTGAGTTGCTCCTGTGTAACATGTGATCAAGCTGGATGCGGATGTAAAAAGGCAAAGCTCTCATGCACTTCACTTCTGTAATGTGGAGCAGGTGACAAGTGTCAAAATCCTCATACAGAGAGCACAGAGAATGAAACAGACAGTTCTAGTGATGAGAAAGATGATGATCCCAACTCGGTTGAAGATAATAAGCAATGATACAAGCTGCTGTACAGACTTCTTATTAATTATTTGTTCCATTTTCTTTTATGAAAATGAAGTTATAAACTATATTAAAAGTATTATTATGTGGTTAGAAATATAAATCTGTTTTATTGGCACTCAGAATCCAGTCTCTTTTTTGTACAATTCATGTGAGAGACAAAATGTATTAAAGTCTTATTCATCCAAAGTTTGACACTAGATGGTGGTTATGTCTATATTCTGCAAAAAATTATGCAAACATGAAAGATAAACAAGATTGCAACTTGTTGCATGTTTTTTTGGATATATCTAAAAACAAGATAAAGTGCATATGCAGCATAAACAGTTAGTTGGAGCATTTCACTGTCACAGTAATGTGAAATAAATCAAAATTTGTAATTTTGTGTGTAAATTATGCATAAATAATGCATAAATTATGCAAATTATGAACAATAAGTAATTGCAAATCTTTGCAAATCAGTGTAAACTTCACTTGCTTACCTTAATGAGTGGAAAAAAAAACATAACATTATATTTCAGATGCTTGCCAGTTGTCATATTGGGCTTTATATCAAATTTTGCTATTTTTAAATTATCATTTACGCATATAGTTTAGGCATAAATTATGAAATATAGAAAACATAAAAGCTTCATAACATTCTCAACAAATGTTAGATACTCTGGGAAATCACATTGAATGCATATCAATCATCAAATCTTTCTCCAGCGACATTTCAATGGCCATATTGGCGGATACATTAGGTTATTTTGCTTATTTACTCATAAATTATGCAAAAATTATGCATAATTGTGCAAATTATGAATTACATGATTGGCAATCTCTGTAGTCAGGCTTGAATTCACTTGCCTACCATATAGGGTGCAATTAAACCATAACATCCTATGATAGATGCATGTCAGTGGCTATATTGGGCTTTTTATCAAATTTTTGCCATTTATGTATAAATTATGCAAATTAGAAAAAATTGCCCAAGCTGCAAATTTGGGCAACGCAGCTAAATTTAATTGTTACACCATATAAAATGCAAATCAACCATAATACCTTACAGTAGTCACAATTTCTTGGTTCACAGTAGTAGGTATAGGGCTGGCAACTAGACTAGTTAGCATGACAACGTAGTATTTTTTCAGAACTATCAAGTGAAAGACTGTTCTTGGGATGAGCATTGTTTGTTTGTCAGATAGTTGTGTCAAGGTGAGGATATGAAAATAGGAATGCTGATAGATAGTTGTGATTCTAAAGCTTCTTTAGACCCTTCCTCGTGTCTCACATGTGGATTATCTTTTTCTCTGTTTACAGGTACGGCACCGTATCAATTGGACACCAGGCGTGTTCTAAGTTTATACCACCTATTAGCACACTGCATGTGAAGTAGTGATCTTGATATGCCTAAAGCTAATGCAAAAAATTAAGGCGTAGGGATGATCCCTCATAAAAATGGAAAGTGATATGATATCCTCCGGCGATACGGCCTCTGATGTTGAGGTGGAGACATTCGCAAGAAGAGCAAGGTGCTCAAAAAGCAAGAAACATGCCCAAAGGCAAGGAGAAACAGCACTGATGAATTGATCTTTTGTCACTTGCTACATTTTGCCTTTGGGATGAAAGTCTTTTTATTGAGCTGAGAGAATTTTCATATTTTGTCAAGTGAAGATTGTTCTTGAGATCAGCATTGTTTGTTTTGTCAGATAATAAGGTGAGGATATAAAAATATGAATGCTGATAGATAGTTGTGATTCTACAGCTTCTTTAGACCCTTCCTCGTGCTCTCACATGTGGATTGGTTCGTAGATCACGGTGATCTCTGTTTATGGGTACGGCACCGTATCGATTGGACACAAGGCGTGTTCTAAGTTCATACCACCTATTAGCACATGGCGTGTGAAGTAGTGGTCTTGACATGCCTAAAGCTAAGGCGAAATCGATGCGTAGGGATGATTCCTGTGTTTGTTAAAGCGAGGATATGATATCCTCCGGTATAAGGCCTCTGATGTTGAGGTGGAGACATCTCGCAGAGCAAGGCGCTCAAAAGCAAAAAAATATCTCCAAGGCAAGGAAAAGATGGCCGCCCACGCCGCAGACGGGACGATTTGAACACTGCCGACCCGTCCACCAGCGAACTCAGTTCTGAAGGCTCAGGAAGTGATTCGGGCCAGAATCGGACAATTCTAGGTCAGATATGGACCAAGCCGGCATAATCGAGCACACGGACGAAGAGGCGTCCACGAGTGATGGCCTCGTGAGCAGGTATGAGACCCTGCTGCAACAAATGGAGGAGGACCTGGAAGGTCCCTGTGAGATGCGTGAGTAGTGTCTACCCATCTCTTAATAAAACACGTGTATATGAAAACTATGTGTTAGCTCTCCTATTCAAATTGCTTTTGAACACAGTAGTTATTTTGTTGACTTTATTGTTTCCGTCCCTCCAGTGGGGAAAGAGGTTGGGCAACAGCCTTAAACAAAGGCCTTAGACAAAAGGTTCAAAGAAATACAGGAGAAATGGTTGCGACCTGAGAACATACCAAATACTAAAGTGCCTGCTCTGAATGAGGAGGTGCACTAAGACATCACCTTCCGGTCTCACGGAAGTTGTCATGGATTAAGGCACATTCGGTGAGTGTAACTGTGTTCAGTACGTAATTTTTCAATGATAAACCGTTCAATGTTCAAATAAATGATATTTCATTTGTTCATCTTTGCCATCAATTTGGATATTTCATGCATCTTTCCTTGGTCATCCTTTAAGTTTGAATTTGTAAATTATCGCTCTGAGAAGCATTTGTTTGAAAACTTTGTTATTGGAACTTTGAAGACTTGATAAAGCTCACAGAGCATTGTTTTGGAGATATCATCTCATTTGTGCCAGACGAGCTGAAAGCCGCTGGGAAACTTTGGAATTGGATTAGACTTTGCAAAGCAAGCATTTCTGGAGTGGATATTTTATGGAGTGGAAACTTTTGGGAGTGGACAGTAATTTCAAGTGTCAGATTGTGTCAGAACATTCACAGCAATCTTGTGTAAAAAAAGTATTTTTCTATTTAATTTATTTAGACATTTGTATCAGGTATTTGATTTGTGTTATAAAAATAAATAATTGTAAAATTTAACCACTAAATTCGCAGTGTTAATTTGACCATACCCCTAGACGTTCTAATCTGTTACTTGAGCCATAACAAAATTGGGGGCTCGTCCGGGATTCTGAATCTGAGTGTGTACAGGATTATTTTAAACTCTGTGCAAAAGTTATTTGATTGAGGTTGTGTGAATTTGGTGGTTGTAGTGAAGTCGTATTAACATGGCAACATTTGACCCTAAACAATTTATAGAAAATCCTGATGCAACAGAATTCAAATCTTTAAACAAAGATAAGCTGTTGGCATTAGCTGAGCATCTTGAATTATCTGATGTTAAGAAATCCATAAAAAAATCAGAAATCAAAAACATAGTTGCAGAAAAATTGATAGAAGATGAAATATTCTCGGAAGAAGAAATTTTATCTGAAACTGAAAAAATGTTACTATTAAAAAAATTAGAACTTGAATTTCAGGAAAAAGAAAGAGAAAAAGAAAGGGAATTAGAGCTAAGAAAAATAGAAAAAGAAAGGGAATTAGAGCTAAAAAAATAGAAAAGAAAGGGAAGAAGGGAATTTGAGCTAAAAAAAAAATTAGAAAAGCAAAAACTAAGCAGATAGAAAAAATTAGAACTGCAAAGACAAGCAGATAGGGAAAAATTGGAAATGCAACAGGCACTAGAAAAAAGAAAAGCTAGAACTTGAAAAACTTAGATTAAAACAAGATTCAGACAAATTTGAGGCCTTAGAAAAGAAATTTGATGTAACCAAATATATTAGACTGGTACCCCCATTTCAAGAAAAAGGAGGTTGACCAGTACTTTTTGCACTTTGAAAAAGTAGCAAAAAATCTGAATTGGCCTAAGGAAAATTGGACTATGCTCTTACAGAGTGTTCTATCTGGCAAGGCTAGGGAAATTTTTACACAACTTTCGGTTGATCAGGCTTCAAACTATGATACAGTGAAGACCTTGATTTAAATGAATTGGTGCCTGAGGCATATCGCCAGAAGTTCAGAAATTGGGAAAAAGAAATGACCAAACTTATGTTGAGTTTGCCAGAACTAAGGAACAGTTGTTTGATCGCTGGTGTAATTCTAAAAAGATTGAGGAAAATTTTGATAAATTGCGCCAGCTAGTTTTTTGAAAAATTTAAAAGATGAAGAAAACATATATAGATGAACAGAGTGCAGACACATTGGATAATGCAGCTAGACTAGCTGATGACTATGCTTTGACACACAAAGTTTCTTTTTCTGGCAAACCTCAAAAATCATTTACAAATAAGAATCCCTAATTCTTCTGGAAATTTCAAGCAAAATTCAAGCAAAATAGTCAGAAAATAAGACCTCAAGTGATAGTAAAAGCCAAAGTCAGAACCTGGTCAGACAGCTAAAAGTATGACAGAAATATAAGACCTCTAGAAGTGGCCTCCACGCCCTCGATTTAACCTTGACGTTTATTCCCGCCCTCAGTTCCTTTAATTAAGACTCAATTTCAAGGACATTTTCCATAAGGTGAAAGAAACTTCATCAGCCATAACCAAATTTCTAGACAAATAAATCCATAATCCTACTGGTCAGTTCACCAGATCATATAATTTTTATGACTCATAAGTAATATTTATCTTAAAAAAATAAGTAAGGGATGATGTATATTTTGTTTCACTAAAAAATGGATCGTAGGCGAGGGGGGGTTTCAGTCAAGTTTTGGATACACCACTTTTTTTTGTGGGTCTAATATTTCATCGCATAAGGCTAAAACTTTTTCATACCAGAATTCTGATATTTTCTATTTAATTGTGGCATTAAAAGGATACAGAGCAGATATCACACATTCATTAATATTATGATTCCATTACATGATGTACATTCCAGATATATAATTAGTATTATCTTATGGCATATATAAAGTAATATTTGAATGAATATCGAATGAAACACTATGTAGATATCTGTCTATGCCAAATAGTAGCTCTAGTCTAGATTGTTGTTGACCATATTATGTTAGTGTAGATACACTAGAGACCATTAAGTATTTATGACAGGGTGTGGCAGGAGGATTTTAAAAAAATTGCTGTGAAAATATAATAGCCCCTCCCCCAGGGGCCCAGGGGTAAATTTTATGTAAAAAAAAATTGATAGCCCTCACCTCCCCTTTAAAAAGTGTGTGAAAAATTGATAGCCCCGCCCAAACATTGCTAAAAAAAGTTCATGGCCTGCCCTAAAACCCTCCTACACCACCCTGTCATAAATACTGAATGGTCCGGGTCCCCTAGAATTCATTTCACATTTAATGGCTGTCAAAAGGTTCAACACACAAGGCATCCGTTTGGGGTATAACACCAGTGTCATTATAATTAAAACTAGATAACTTTATGTATAACCGTATGAGGAATCATCGCAGACAAGTTATTTTAATCTTTACTTGAATATTTTAAGAGAATATTATAAATTATCACCTCACAGCATGTTTCTTCAACTTACCGGCGCCATATTGGAGCGGGCCACACACACAATTAAAACACAAATATTTTATCCACTTGCAGACATAATTATAGTTGTTTACTTCTAAAATAAGATACATATTCGTGTTACCAATAAATTCACCTTTGTCATAATTTATAAATCTTTAATAAAAACACATATTTTATATTTTATATATTCTTTTTTATTTTTATTGCTGATGCGATTTGTACACTACTGGACACTGCACTGAAGAGGGTTATTGCAACAACCCTCGTCTTATAAATGGCGGCCAACACCTCCGATTCAGAGATAAAAGGTGGTTCTACCATTGAATACAGATGGGCCTTATGCAGTTATTAGTAGAGATGGAACTGCCATTACCTCTATTGAGACCAAAGAATCATTTGAAATGAAATGTCCTATCCCTGGGCAAAATATTTGTAACTGATGTTTATAATGAATTTCCCATCTATTACACAAGTTTTAGTAAAATGTATTATTGTATTGTATTATATAATGTAAGTAAATGTATGATATATTACACTTTCAAGAATTTAATATTAATTCATATAAATAAAAGCATGTCATTTGCAACAACCCTCATCTTTAATTTCAACAACCCTCATCATGCAAGAATGGTACTTGTCAACAACCCCAGCCCTCCTCTCATCTGATTACTTTTAGGCTAAGTTTTCTGTTTGTTATACTATGTCCTTCTAAAACGTTCATGTGTACACAATCTAAGAGCTAATACATATCCAACTCAGCATTAAAGTAAACGTATAGTGTGTTTACTCAATAGAAAACCAAGATAATACTTATGAATAGGTGGTGACCACCATTTTGGAGACGAGGGTTGTTCCAATAACCCTCTTCACGTTTCATGCTCATTATCATAATTTATGCATATGCTGGTTTCAAAGAATCAGCCTTAGTCAAAGCGCATCGTTGTTGCATATTGTTAATATAGCCCTTTCGATAAACGATATGTTAGCAGACAGGTAGGGCGATAATAAAGAGCATTATTGTCGTCTTGATCTGGGGAGTATTCGATAGATTTCTTAAAATATGTAGAATATTATGGTCTCAAAGTGTGATAATAAGAATCAGCATCAATTCTTTGAATAATAGAACCTTTTAAGTGCAACCGGCTGGTGCAGGTAACAATATATTTTTGATGTTTTTATGTCGATGAACTTTATTCTGCTGGTGTACTGTGATTTCGGGTAAAAACGCAGTATGTTGCTTTATTACGAGTGAAATTATAGCGTTTAAAGTATGCAAACATCGACTCAAATTCTCCCATGAATTTAGATTTGGCCACGAACAAATGCAGAATAAAATACATATATCACAACAACGACATCACTATATTTATTTCTTAGTGATGATAAAGATTAAATGTTGTAAAATTAAAGAACTGCCAAATTTTCGGGCCTGACGTGTAATTCAATACGATTTCCACCAAAAAACAAAAATCTCGAAAATCCCTTCTAATAGAAACATATATAAATTTACTTTGAAGCAACCTCTCTACCCCCCCCAACCTCACTAATACAATCATTTAGCACGAACAAAGTTCGTTGCTAAATAATTATATGAATCCAATCCATTGAGTGCTTGTTTGATCACCTTCAAAGATATTCCACTATGATTACCACTGGCTCTTATGTGTTTATAAATTTTTGAGGTGATGAAAATGATACAGGAGATCTTATATCTGTATACAATTTGTGAACATACTCTATCTTCTTATCCATAATTACACTTGTTCTACTTTATTCTATACAGTGTGTAATTTTTTTATGTTGTTGTTCATAACTTTATACATCAATCTTATCTTCAAATACTTTGCTTGTCAGAGATGTCGAAGATGTATTCTTCTTATCAAGAGATTCATTCTTCTTCTCAATACCTGATGTATCAGTATCGTCAACACTTAATCCACCTTTACTAATTGATTTCACATTAAATGAAGGTCCTGGTATTAGAAAACCAAGCGCTGATCCCAATAGGATAAACCAAATTGGATGATCTGCGTTTAGACTAATATTCAATAAACATATAATTATAATGGTTACTGAAATTACAATCTGTGAAATAAATAACACCATATCCTTTCTCCTATCACATTCCTGCTTATTCATTTTAACTCTTCAATCAGCTATCAGCTATCACCAGCTATCAGCTATTGCTGCTAGTACATATATACAAATAGCCATTTCACAACGTCCTCGGCAAACAATTCACAACAACCTTGACAAACAATTCACAACGTCCACAGTCTTGTGATGTCTTGTGATGTAATCACAGATAACATATTGTTATTTTTTTTGTTTTTTTTATATTTTGCAAGCAATTCATTGGCGTGAAAGCATATCCTTGAAATAATTGCAATGCATAACATTTGTATTCTTTGGTAAATTTTCTTCCAATGTAGGAAACATCTTCAATCTTTTTGGATATGCACGTGCCAGAGTTGAAGTTAAAGTTTTTACCTGATCCGAACTAAGAAGTTTAGGATTCTTTGTCACAGGTGCATGCCATTCGTCTAATGATTCTACAATTATAGTCCATATCATTCTTTCGAAATTACTTCCAATAACATTTCTAATGAAAGCATGAAGACGAAATTTACTTCCTACTTGCTCAATCCAATAATAAACCGGTGAAATTCCTTTCCTTTCCTTTCCTTTTTGATGTGATATTTGACGTGTAATTTGATAATAGTACATTCTTTGTGGGATGAGATCAACATCAAGTTCTGATATTCCTGTAGATTTCAAGTAATAATATGTGTGCTTT
>JAGTTF010005386.1:18166-33030 GCA_019095985.1 Streblospio benedicti | reverse complement strand
GTTAACAAATGAGTATACTAACTATTTCATAACCATTACTAACTAAATCAATAAATACAGTACAACTACGTAATAACATGATAAGATCAATAATCCTACAGCTATCCTTTAAATAAGTATGTCCTTTAAATAGCCGTCTGCTCGTAGCTGTATTTTTACACTAATTTGAAGAGGTATTGATTAGATGTGGGACTTGTGTCGGCGTCTTAATTTGATGCAATAAAAGGTGGTCGTCTAAGTAGGGCTTTTAGGTGGATAAGTTGATTGGCGGAAACGTGTTGTGAACAGGTGGTCTCTGTAGGAGGTGGTTATTTTAATGTGTGAGGGCGTGGCTCACGGCCTGGAACAACGCCAGACAAAAATGACGAGCTGCATATCTGTTCCAGAGTTTGCAATCAGCAGGTTTTCGCCGATGATCTGTGCCGATGATCTATGCCGTTGTTAGGCGACCGCTTGACCACGCCTGCCGCGGGCGCCGTAATGATTGCTGATAGGCATTTTTTGTTCCTGTATCGTGGCTGCTGCTTTTAGTTCTGATGATGAAATGGTGGCTGCTTATTGTGAAATTAATGTCCTCCCCTGATGGATGCGTGTCGTCAGCAGCAGCGCCGTGGTTTTTTTTGAGAATGGGTTTCACACATAGTTTCCAGATGGTTGCAGCGTTTATTGAAAGTTGTCTGCTACCCCCCGTGTTTCTTGTTTTGTACATTCTGTGATATAACTATGAAATATTAGGTATTAACTAAGAGATTTTCCACGTATACTATTATTTGCTCAGTATAAAGCATATAAAATGCAAATAAAATCAGTTGACTTAATGACAACCTGAGTTATTAGTTATATAACCATTTATAATTAAAAATACCATGGCTTAAAAATCACGTGAAATGATACAATGTACACAATTTAAAATTATTACAATGTTATACATTGTAACAAGTTCTAATTAGAATTGATACAGTGTAGTAATAATACATTGTAATTATATAATGTAACTATAGACAGCAGTTCTATTAAACATGTAAGAATTCTAAAATGTATGATAGTAATAGATGCACGACTAAGTAGTTTAACTATATAAGTGACTATTTAAGAAGATTATATGATGTAAATGTAATACAATGTTAATAAAAATATTTAAAGTGTAGCTGGTTGCAATTAGTTGTATGTGTAATTTCTTCATAGAATGCTATTGTATTGCTGGCTTTAGCGGTAGGCTGAAGCACGACTGGAGCTTTATGTGAAGATAGCTTCTGGCTGATGGTGAGTAGGCTGCTGTTTGATGTTGCTGAATGATTGCTGCAACGATGATCGTGGTTCCTGATACTTTTGCAATTCGTTGGGACCTATCAGTCTGTATTCATCGCTGCTGCTGGCTGCTGTTTTCCATAGCATTCGGTTAATCAACTCTTGACCTAATTGAATCGTGCACTTCTGTATTTGTGGTGAGGAATTATACGTAAGACAGCTTTTTCATACGATGGTGACTAATACCGAAATATTTGCCATTAATACTGGAGTTTATATTAAATACAGCACGAATGCTATTAATTCTTAAAATTAGACATTAAATGAACATTATGTAAATTCTGACCTTATTAATTTTATCAAAATTTGCTAATTTACATAATCTACTGTAATGCGTTCTTAATAACATATTCTAAAGCATTTTGTTTTAACATGCATTTTCTGCTTACTTCACAGATTGTATAGTTAACTATTATTCAAACAGTTTTGGACATGTAAAACTAATGTGACACTATTGCTCTAGTTTTATGAAGTTTCTAAGTAATTTTATATAAAGGTTTACTACCTATTTCAAGCGTGACAACAACAATATACATAATATACATTGGGTACCACTACTGATCATCAGAGTCGCTACATGAACTTGTAGAACAATCAGTGTTTGATGAATTGGTTGAATCGCTGTTGTCAGATATAGATGATTCAATGCTGCTATTTGAATCACTTCTATCAGAATCACTATTTTCACTGCTCGATGAATTAATGTTATACTTGTCTTGTTGTGGACCGCTGGAAATGGGCCGGCGCTGATAATATCGCCCGTGATAGTGTCGGTGTTTTGGGGCATTTTATCAATCACTGCAATGGGGTTATTTTCAATTGCATAGCCGCCGTTTGCATCTGCGTGTAAGGCGGCGGGGCTGTATTCGGTCTGCAGTTTTGGCCCAGTGTGTTGTATGAAGTTGGCAGTATGAGATGATTTTGATGTTTGCGTGCCTTCGTGGTGGGTGACCGTTGATGGACTGTTGCTTTGTAGCAAAGTAGGAATCTGTTGTGTTGCCATGCGCAATGTTGATCAACTTCCTTTCCGGGTGGGGTTGACGTTAAAGGGGTTAATTCCCATGCCAGGCATCATAGTAGTCATTATTCTATTGAAGCTGACCTGTACGCCTGCGAGCATTCGTTGCTGTGATTCCATGAATGCCGCAACAATGAACTTCACTATATTAGGAGAAGTAGATCGCTGTCTCAATTTTTCCTGTCACATCCGGCTGTAGTATTTTTCTGTCTGTCCATTTTGCAATTATAGGCATTGGTCTGGAATTTGCTGCTGTCTGGCATCGTGGGTGGCTTGGCGTCCATATGTGCCTGTCTGCATTCCTCAAATGCATTCCACGTTTCACGTCCTGTGAGGCCCTGTCAAAACTGGCTTCAACATCAGAGGCGATCTGTGGTGGTGGCATTAATGTGTTTACACCATTAACTGTGGACCAGCGGGATGAAGGCCTGTGCCGTCCAGGTGTAGTGTGTCTTTTGACTTCGGGTGAGTCACAATCAGTAGATGTGCTGACAGTGTAATGTACATTAGTCTCGCTACGTGACTCTGACTGATGTGGTGGGATGCGCCTGAGACTGTGATGTTGGTCAGTACAGTCTGGAGATGGAGTGCTGCGCCCACCTGGTACTGTGTTCATGTTGAAATGATGGAATGTTGAGGTTTTAGCAGAGTTTGTAATTTGCTGCTGAATATAATTTTGTGAGGCCAATTGGTGGTAGAATCTATTGTTGAGTTGCTTTTGGTTTATAGAAATTCTTATGAGTTTTCAAGTGGCAGAATACACTTCCCGGTGGGGAGAAACTTTACTCAGCAAATGGACGTAATTTTCTGTGCTGATATGACTATTATTGTTGGTAGAAATTGCTGTTTGGTCGCGGGCGATGTGACTTTTGTGCGCTACTGCTGCTGGCTTTATGCAGGCAGTCGGGCGGGTGGGGCCGACGTTTCTTGTGAAGATAGCTGCTGGGCTGTAGTTGGGAGTAGACTGTGTTATGTATGATGTAATCTTATCGAAGTCTGTTGGAAATTGTTGTGGGTAATGTCTTTGCTTGGCAGAGTCCCCTGCGTAGCTGCTGCCTGCTGATTAAGGTGCTATATTGTTGAGAAGTTGACGTGTTGCCGGCTGACGGATGCTGGTCTTTGCGCCTTGTGTAGATTGGCATCTGCTGGGCTGCTGGCGTCGTCTGCCTACTTTGTGGCTTTCTGTCTGAAGTATATCAGACTGCTGGCGTGGGGATTTGCTGTCTGCTATTGGTGAGATTGGGACGCCTAGGGGCGTCTGGATACCTATTGATCGGCGTCGCGTTTCGTAGTAGATATTGATGGGAGAGCTTACTTTAATGTGGGTTTAATTAGAGACTATTATATGGTCAGAAGAACAGATTACCTTGCATAACTGTAGTGATGATTTTGGATGGAGGTTGCTATTCCAGTTGACTCATCACTGGTGAATGCTGGCCGGATTTGATGGCGCC
This sequence comes from Streblospio benedicti, assembly GCA_019095985.1. NCBI lineage: Eukaryota > Metazoa > Annelida > Polychaeta > Spionida > Spionidae > Streblospio > Streblospio benedicti. Next base: position 29,250 of record JAGTTF010005386.1, on the reverse strand, counting down.
ACCCGGCGTGGCTCTGGGGAGACGCACAATTTTTGTCCCACGGAGATGAGAAGTCAAGTCTTTGTGGCCTGCACGAGTTGACGGCGCCGCTCGCCTGCTGTTGTATTTTGGGCGTGGCTTGTCCCACTTCTTTGTTCCACGGGAGATGAGAAGTGAAGTCTGTTGTGGCTGCTGTGACAGCGATCTGCGAGATGAAAGGTCGTTACAATCCCTACATCTCCTCCATTGTGGGATAACGTCGTCCTGGTTGTTTATTATCGTCTGCTGTGTCCCTTAGACTTAGCTTGTGCTCATGCAGTGTGGCGGTGACTCATTAGTCCACGAGGGACTGTGAAATACTGCCACAAGATGAATCCATCTTCTGCTCCATAAAATCATTACTATCTCATCAAATCATCACTAAACATAGCTTTGGATCAAAACATGGAAAACATTTACTTGTAAGAAATGTATGTGTCTATTACACAGGTATGATGGACCATTGTTCTTATACACTGGAGTTGACGCAGTTGAAAAGTTTCTCGAATACCTTCAAGCTCAGTACCTTGAAATCCAATGCATTTTGCACACGTGCTATCAGCCTGCTAAATTAAATCAGTCTGATTTAGACTTTCATCACAGACAGACACATTGTTTTGCTTGCAAGCATAAGTTTACTCATCACAAAGAGAAGAGAATAGATCACGACCATTTATCAGGTCGATACAGAGCATGTTTGTGCAACAACTGATATGTATAGCTCACGGAGGACTATCATACGATATAAAACTACTCCTCTCTACATTTGAGAACACAAAACGCAAGCACAATCTGAGAGTTATTGCAAAAATAAGGAAAATTTTCATTGCGTCTATCTCGACAGTTTTATTTTCATTGATTCTTATAATTTTCTTGGTGCATCTCTGCAGACTCTTGCGGATTCCTTACGAAGCAAAGGTGAGAATAGCTTCACGTACACCAGACAGCTGGCAAGAACATCAAACCAGTTCAACCTTTTAATGAGGAAAGGCGTTTTTTGTTACGATTATTTAGATTGTCCATCAAAGCTAGAGCAAACCAGACTACCTAGCAAGCAGCTATTTTTTGACAAGTTGAAAGCCAAGCCAATAAGCAATGATGATTACATACATGCAAAAAAAGTATGGGTGATGTTCAATTGCAAAACCCTGAAAGACTATATGGAAAATTACCTTTCATGCGATGTTCTTCTTTTAACTGACATCTTTGAAGCATTCCGTTCCATGTGTTTTAAATACTACGGGTTAGATTGCACATCATACATGTCACTACCTCAATACAGCTTTGATGCTTTGCTCAAACATTCTGAAGTAGAGCTTGAACTTTTCCACGATATCGATATGTTGAATTTCGTTCAAAAAGGAATTCGAGGAGGAACCTCCTGTATATTCAAAAGACACGCTGTGGCAAATAATTCTCATCTGCGAAATCACGATAAAAACAAACCAAATAGTTATCTATTGTATGTGGATGCCAATAATTTGTATGGATTTTGCATGCGACAGGCTTTACCCATTAGCAATTTTCGTTTTCTGTCTGATCAAGAGTTAGAAAATTTTGATATCATGTCGGTGAAGAATGACAGTGCTACCGGGTATATTCTGGAAGTAGACTTATTTTATCCCGACCATTTACATGATAGCCATAATGATTTTCCTTTGGCACCTCAAAAAATGAGAATCTCAGTTGATCAATGGTCGCCGTGGATGCATAAAGTAGCTGAAATTTACAAGTTGAGAAAAAAAGATGGTGCTGAGAAGTTGATCACATCTTTCTATGAGAAGAAGAATTATGTTGTACACATATCTACATTACAGCTGTATATCAAATTAGGACTGGTAGTGAATCGCCTTCATAAGGTTCTGTCTTTCAGACAAATTGCATGGATGAAAGAGTTCATAGATTTCAATAGCGCAAAACGAAAAGAGGCTGTCAGTAAATTTGAACAAGATTTGTTCAAGCTTATGACTAATTCTCTTTTCGGAAAAGCATTGGAGAATTGCTTCAAGAAGATTGACTTTAGATTGGTAACGAATAAGAAGAGATTTATAGCCTTGACCAGTCGTCCCAATTTCAAAGAATTTTCATTAGTCAATCGTGGACTGGTTGGAGTTCACATGAAAAGAACAGAGGTTATGTTGGACAAGCAGATCTCAGTTGGTTTCACTATACTTGACCTTGCCAAAAGACATATGTACAAATTCCATTACAGTGTGATGAAAGAAATATATGGCGACAACATCGATCTTTGTTTCACAGACACTGACTCCCTTCTCTATCACATACGAACAGAAGATGTGTATGATGATATGAAAAATAACATTAAATATTTTGATACCTCAAACTATCCCACGGATCACTTTCTATTCAGTGACGATAGAAAAAAACTCCCAGGACCTTTCAAAGATGAAATGTCGGGTCATCTTATAGAGAAATTTATAGGGCTCAAGGCAAAATGCTACACAATAGTAACTGAAGATCGGAAAACCGTGAAAAAAGCCAAAGGTTTGAAGGGACATATAGCCGATGAACTTACTTACAAGGATTACGAAGCTGCTTTGAGCCTAGCTCCTATCAAAAAGCATGATTTCTTCGCTATTCGAAGTTTTAAGAACAATTTGTACACGACGAGAAGAAGTGTCTCAGGTCTATCCCCATTAGATGACAAACGTTTTATTTGTGATGATGGTATAACCACTCTCGCTTACGGCCATAAAGATATTTGTTAGAGCAAAATACAGTATTTTATCCTTGGGATTAGCTACCTATCCTTTTGTAAGCGTGTCAATTCTTCGTGTGCACAGTACCCAAAGATGGGAGACTCTAAACACTTCAAACACTTTGCTCTGAGCGAGAAGAAAATATTATGGGTCAACAAATTTAAAGGGACCGATTACGTTCATATAAAAGATCGAGTCAAAGACAAATCAATGACATTTACAGTCCAGGAATTTAGAGCATTTTACACGAAGAAATAAAATAGTGAACCTCATCAAGCAAGTAACGAATTCAACACAAAAGAGAAAACACGACTCAGATGATGAAGACTTTGTAACAACAGCGGGTGAGTGTACTCCAAAGAAGAAAAAGAAGAAAACATCTTGGGAACTCGATGTATCAGATGATGAAGAATGCAGCGATCAAGACCCGAATGATTGGTGATTGTGCAAATTCTTTTTCCAAACACACCCCTAAATACTCATATATCATCTGACGTTTACCGAGTTGCTTAATGGATGAAGTAAAAAACTGTCTACCCCAAAACAGAGCTCTCTTCTGCTTTGACAACCTTCGAACAAAATGCCTCTGCTGTATCACAATTCTTCCTGAGAAGGATGAAGTTGACACTCCCACTACAACAAATTTACTGTGTTCCATACTCTGCTGCAAAAAACCCAGAAAATGAAAGTGATAGCTCTCGAGGGTCTGATTGGCGCGGGGAAAAGTTTCCTATTAAAGAAAATCTCAGCCCTCCTCAGCGACAACACTGAAATCAAAATTATTGAGGAACCGGTGCATCTATTTCAACAGTTTGAGTGTCATAATCCCTTGGCTCTTCTCTACAGCAACCCCTATAAGTATGAATTAGATGAGTATGCAGATGCTAAAGTAGTCGTGACAGAACGTAGCTTACATGCACCAATATTGTTTACTAAGAGTCTAGCGACAATGGGGTACATTTCAAGCTTTGAACGAGACATGTTGATCGACTTTAACATCTATATTCTACAAAAAGTGTCAACATGCAAGGAGTGAGTTGGATCATGATTGTTCAGAATATATTCCACCACGGTAAAGAACGATTAACTTTTTATAGATGTTGTCACTATCTATGCTTGTTCTACAACAGTCTAGATAAGTCACAGATTTATAGCATTGGTCAAAAAATACTTCGGGACAGCAAAGATTGTTCTTAAATATCTTTGAGAATGCTGCCAACGTACCCATGGGTATTTATTCATAGATGGACACATCACAACTCCATCTGAAGCACGATTTTGCACAGATATTTTCCCCCATATCAAAAGGGTGTTCGTCATAGAAAAATGAGCAAAGCACTCAAGCATAAAGACTTTTTAACACTCCTCTCAAAATCTAAAAACAGTCAACGGCGAAAACAACTTATTTCTTTAGCAACTCCCCATGAACTTAAAGCAGTGGAAGAATGCATCTTGAATATACTACGTGGGAATCTGACTATAAGCAGAGCTCAGAGACAAAAACTTCAAAAGTATAAGAGGACTCTCCGCAAGATTGTTGATAGAACTGGAAGTAAAAGCAGTAAGAAAAAGATACTGAGAAGCCAACAGGGTGGATTCTTACCCACTCTCTTACCCATAGCACTCTCGGCTCTGACATCGATCGTGCCAGCTCTCTTTGGAAAATGAGCTTCCAAGAAAGTATCATAATTCCTTATCAAATGTTTAAGAAATGCAACTTTTCCACAGAAGATGATCGTTCGCAGAGTATTTTAGAAAAAGACCTTCCCTCAGATATCAAAATGAAGTTATACTCCCAGGTTAATAAAAAACCTTCTAAAAAAGATACCGTCCCCAATAGCAAACCAGAACAAGAGTATGAAGACATTGATTTCATTGTGCAGTTAATAGATGAAAAGAACCAGCCTTTTTGCGTAGCATTATTGAAAAAAATGCGAGATCATGAAACTGAAATAACATGGAACAAACAGTTAGAATTGGTACTTGATGGAAAAGTCATTATTGATTCAAACATAATAGAACTATTCAAATTCATCCTGAAAAATCTCATCATTACCCGCCACTCAGATGTACCAAGAGGAGCCCGTGAGTTCATAAAGAAGCTTTATGACATTGGTATTCGAAGAGTTGGATCAAGGCTAACATTGCCCGTGAGACAACAGGGAAGGAGACAATTGCTGAGAAGGGGGGAAAGGAGAGGCAATCGATTGAGCAGTGATGAAGAAACCTTGGTAGAAGATGAAGAACCTCCATCTAAAAAATAAAAGAGCAAACTGGACAAGGGATTCCTTGGATAACACTCTGAGATATCTTCACCATTGTCAATCTTCCACACATTGCTTAAATCATGGATCAAAAGTTTTACATAACACTCCCGTCTAATGTATCATCTCCGGACCATCATAATAACTTTCCTTCACATTTCTTTACTTATCTTGCATCTCCCCTACAACTTTCAAGTCAACAATGGGAAGTAAGCCTCTGCGAGATCAGCTTTCCACATGTGTGGGACAACATTTTTTACCCAATGAATGTAATCCGATTTGCCGTTTACAATCAGCAAAGTAATACAACTGAAAACATTATGAAAAGAATACCGATAAAGCACTATGAAAATTTAGATGAACTGGTTGCTGAAATTAATGAAGCATGTCCCGAAAATTTTCATGGTCGGATGGGCTTTGAAAAAATGGGTCGACAGAGAGTTAAGATGGTTCTGCACGAGCACGAGGGATTGAAAATCGATAGCACTCTGGCAAAGATTTTAGGTTTCGGAACAACATTCATGCAATACTCTTCAAAAGACGCTGAGATGAAAAATGGTCAATATAGATGTGTAGTCAAGGCAGATCGGATAGGTGATATAAAGGCTGTCCTATTCAACATATTTGTATACACAAATATCATCAAAGATCAAATTGTTGGAAACCAGTTAGTACCACTCCTGAGAACCGTGAGCATTGAGGGTGAAGACGGAGACTACATTCATAAAGTGTACGACGCACCTCATTACTTACCTCTAGCCAGTGACTTCATACAGCATATTGAAATCAAACTTGCTGACGATTTGGGCCGTCTGATTCAATTTCAAACTGGTAAAGTCGTTGTAAAGTTACACTTTAAAAAAGACACCTCTGGCTATAGTTCTATGGCACCTACAGCTTATGTATGCAACAGGCATGCATACAGGGAGCATTATGGACACGGTCTTAAGACATTCGTCGGAGAAGTACCACAAAATGGGCACGGTTTGGGAAACTTTCTGTCAGGAATTTTTCGAAAAGCTGTTCCTCTACTAACTAAACACGTTGTTCCAATTCTCAAGTCAACAGCTACCAAAGCTGGCAAAACCCTTCTGAGATCGGGAGCAAATGTTGCACATGATGTAATTGTTGACCGGAAGAATTTAAAAGAATCCTTAAAGAGACACGCTAAAACAGGTTTGCACGATTTGATTGACGATATTACAACTGAACAAAAAGGACAAGGTCGTATCAGAAAACCACCAAGAAAAAAATCCTGCGCAAAACGACGGAGAGCGAATACAGACATTTTTGATTAATTCAACCATCAGATAAAAAAAAAAATGTCATTAATACACGAGGATACTCCAGAAATCATGAAAAGTGAGCTTGAACTGTTTCAACTATTGCCTTTTCAAGCAAGCATTGAAGAAACTAGATTCGAAAAATACTTTCCACAAACTTCGTTGGATCGAGGAGGGCCTTTGGACTTTTCAATTCCTATTAATGATGAGGAATACATTGATCCTCAGTTCATTTTTCTTTATATGCAGATTAGAATCCTTGATGAAGACGGTTCCACACTTAAAAGTAGAAAATCGCAAGACGATGATTCCATACCAAATAAATCTATTGTGTTCCCTGTCAACTACTTCCATGCTTCTTGCTTCAAGGCAGTAGATGTACAGATTAACAATAAAAGCTGCTCCTCTAACGATACCCTCTATCCATACAGAGCATACCTCGAAGCGCTTCTCTCTCTCAGCAAGCCAATGAAAGATGAACAGGCTCGATGCTCAATGTACTACAAAGACAAAATTCCCTTTGATGAGCACAGCGATGCAGTGTCAAAGATAGGAGGCGGTCTGACCAAAAACTCAGGTGCCCACAATCGCTTTCTGCGGACACAATTCAGCAAAAGATTTGAAACCATGGGTCGCCTTCATACAGATATATGTTCGCAAGGAAGACTCCTACCGGGAAGCGCTGAGCTGACTATCCGTCTTCACCGAGCTGATCCTAAATTCTCCTTGATGGCCCTTGAAACAGATCATCGTTACACAATATCCATAGACAAAGCAGAATTATACGTCTGTCACAAGAGGATCAGCGACAGCCTGCGAGAAGCTCATCAGATCACACTGCAGAAGACTCCCTTCAAATATCCAATGAGAAAAGTTCAGATGAAATTCTTCACAAGAGGAGCCAATCGCAGTGATCTGACTGAACCAAACCTCGTGAATGGGGTGCTCCCCCGAAAAATAGTCATAGCACTTACTGACAGCATGGCCTTTCATGGCTCCTATCACCACTCACCTTTCAACTTCAAACACTTTGATGTCAGTTCAATTGTTCTCCGTAAAAATGGAACTGCTCTACCCTTCCAAGAACTTGAGATGAACTACGAAGACAATTGCTTCCTCCAAGGCTACACATGTCTACTGGAAGGTACAAACAACCTGTTCAGAGATGATAGTTTGGACAACCCTTTCAAGATTTTGCCAATGGATGTCAGATGGAACTGCTCTACCCTCCAAGAACTTGAGATCTAACAAGGCTACACATGTCTACTGGAAGGTACAAACAACCTGTTCAGAGATGATAGTTTGGACATTTCACCCTTTCAAGAATTTGCCAATGGCTATGCTGTTTACGCCTTTGATCTAACTGCTGATCATTCTGGAGGCTGCAATTATCAGCTGGTGAGGCAGGGAAATATTGGTCTAGAAATCAAACTCGCCAAGCCACAAGCGACTGGGATAACCATCGTCTGTTATCTTGAGTATGATGGTTTGGTGCAGATCGATAAAGACGGGACAGTAACATATGAATGAATACCAGACAGATAAGCAGTCTTTTACAAAGCAATCCTACCACTAGAAAATCCTTCGTTGGTGTTTACTCATCAGACTTACTACCAAAAACACCTAGAAAAGAGAAACCCTGTTCGTATGTCGCGAATACGCAGAAGCATAACCAATCAGGAGAACATTGGGTATGCTTCCACTTCCCCCAAGAAGGTCCAGCTGAATTTTTCGACAGTTATGGATTTCCACCACAACAAGAATTTCTGAAGATACTGGGCAATGTTTATCGTTTTTCCACTAACTTTTTCCAGTTTCCCATTTCATCCTCATGCGGCCAATATTGTATATTCTTCATCCTACAAAGATGTAGCGGAAAATCAATGAGCGAAATACTCAACATGTTCTCCTCCACAGAGCTACTAGAGAATGACATTCTAGTAAACTCTACAGTAGAAGACAAATTTACAGTCGATCTTGACATATTTGACTGCAACTATATCCGTTCTCAGTTCTCCAGAAGTTTTCAAAGAGACTGAAAAATTCCTGAGATACATGATACATTCACTCAGTACCAAAGGTTATTGAAAGGTTAACAAATTCATCATGGAAGCTCCCAACTCATCTGATGAAAATGATAAAAGGACAACCAAGATGATGAGTCTCAGCAAGAAGAATATCCTGAAAACCCAACCGACTATCTCCTCTCTTACGATGATAGACACAACAGTCTGAAAAGAAAGAAATCTCCTAAAAAACTATTGAAGAACATCATGAGCCTCTTCATAAAAAGAAAAAGTGTCATGAAGAATTTTCAATCACAAAGCCCAGACCAGATGCTGTCTTTCCATGCCAACAACAGACAAAACCCTATAGATTTCATTTACTGGCACCAACTGCACTCAAAATTCCTGCTCAAAAGTGCATTGACATCAACACAGGTCTACGAATACAGAGACCTGAGGGCTACAAGTACTGCATTGGAGCACGTCATGATCTTACCTCCACCTACAACATCAGTCTTGTCTACACTCCACTCACTGCACACCCGACCAAAGAATTAGTCTTGCGAATGATCAACACAGGAAACTTCAATGTTCGCATTCCACCCAGAACTCCCATCGCGCAATTATCGATCTACAAACCGGCCGCAGATGTTAAAGTCATCCGCTACAACGCTGTGTCCACCAACGATGATATGCCTTCTGATAGTGACTGAAACTAAACTGTTCCACCATCTAACTTCTGCAATGAACTTTACAATCCTTACGAGCTAATCTATCTTCAATGTTTTATCTTTGTTGTAATCACATCCCGATTAAACTGTTTCATCCCTATATACTCTTTTCTGAATATTACTCCAAAGTGTGCCTTCTTAATTGTAGTATATTTAGTTTGCTTATTGTATACTCTGTTAATGTACATATACTGTGTGGAAAACTACAAAACATTGTTTCATATTGTAGGTTAATACTATTTAGTTTGCTTGTTGTAAACTTTCATAATGTACATATAATACGTGAGGAAAACTAAAAACACTGTTTAATACTACCATAAAACTGTAACTCTTTTTTGAATGTTACTCCAAAGTGTGCTTTCTTGTTAGTATATTTAGTTTGCTTATTGTATACTCTTTTTTGTACATATACTGTGTGGAAAATGTACATATTAAGTACGTAAACTTTCATAATGTACATAGGAAAACTAAAAACACTGTTTAATACTACCATAAAACTGTAATACTCTTTTCTGAATGTTACTCTGAAGTGTGCTTTCTCAATTGTAGTATATTTAGTTTGCTTATTGTATACTCTTTTAATGTACATATACTGTGTGGAAAACTACAAAAACATTGTTTCATATTGTAGGTTAATAATATTTAGTTTACCTATTGTATTTATAATTTCATAATGTACATATAATAGTTTGCTTAGGAAAACTAAAAACTTTATTTTAATTTTTTTTTCTTCTTCTTAATGTTGATTTACGTAATCATCCCGATTAAACTGTTTCATTGTAATTTTTTCTGGATACATTAATTGTAGTATATTTAGTTTGCTTATTTATACTCTGTTAATGTACATATACTGTGTGGAAAACTACAAAAAGATTGTTTCATATTGTAGGTTAATAATATTTAGTTTGCTTGTTGTAAACTTTCATTGTACATATAATACGTTGAAAAACTAAAAACACTGTTTAATACTACCATAAAACTGTAATACTTTTTTCTGGATGTTACTCCGAAGTGTGCTTTCTCAATTGTAGTATATTTAGTTTGCTTATTGTATGTTTTTTTTGTACATATACTGTGTGGAAAACTACAAAAAACATTGTTTCATATTGTAGGTTAATAAATTTAGTTTGCCTATTGTATACTTTCATAATGTTTTTTGTGAGGAAAACTAAAAACACTGTAGTAATTTTTGTTTTCTTCTTTGTTGTTAATCCTACATTTAGTTTGCTTAGTGTGCACTCTTGTGATGTCATAGCATACGTAGAAAAACTATGAAACTATTGTGCTAGAATCATGTTTAGGTTATCTTCTTTGATGTTGTTTTTCTACCAATAAATATGCTTAGATTGCAATTTGTTCATGTTTTAAGAATCAATCCGCTAAGAGTAGAATAAAACACAACAAGCATAATTACAGAAAAATCTCCCTGGGATAACTACACACCTTTATCTTTCATACCTCCATCCATAGTAGATCATGGAATCCATTCAATCAACCGTAGACATTCTGCACTATGACAAATGTCAAAACGTACCGAAGATTCCTACCGCCGATTTGCAATCCACCCAACACATCAAAGTCTCTCAAACTCTAGAATCCAATTCACAAAATTTGACCGAAATACCTGAACCTGCTCATCATAGTCGGAAAGGTGGAGATACGTATCGCGAAGAGAAGCACTCTCCAGAGCTTGTTATTACAAAACTACATAGAAGTGCACCGTATCCCATTCGAAGAGCTGGTTATGGAAATGCCAAATTCTACTTACTAGCACCCTACACTATAAGAGTACCTTCACGATCGTCAGCTGAAGTTTTTACCTGTATATCCTTAGTCACTCCACCTGGGTACAAGTACGACATCACAACTAGAACGAAGCTCTCCCACAAGTACAAAGTTCATGCCATATCTACCCCGAGATCAGCTTCACCCTACGTTTTAGACCATTTGAAAGTGACTCTGTACAACTCCAGCAACAGATCTGTGTGTATTCCACGAAAAAAACAATTTGCAACTCTCACCATTTACAAGCTTGCTAGTGATGTCCAATTATACCTAGACT
>JAGTTF010005386.1:0-18066 GCA_019095985.1 Streblospio benedicti | reverse complement strand
ACTGAGCGCCACGAATCTGCCATATCCCCAGTACAGGAGGTCTCGCACCTCCGTCCGAAGCCTGGTTGACGTCCTCTCCAGACGACTTTCAACCCCAGCTGAGGGTCCTGCGATCTGAGCCACAATCATCCCTTCCGGGATCTCCCTAAACGTCGTACTCTGGTCCTCCAGGGTGAGGGGCAGAGATCCATCTCTGATCACCTCCTCTGTTTCCTCGACCGCTACCGAGAACCGTCACTACACTCCCAACCCCTCGACGTCCTATCGTCTCCACGAAGCCAGTGAGCATGAGGTTTTCGGCCGGTAGAGGGGACAGTTGTCCAGTGATGGCACTACGAGCAGCATTCCGTCAAGATTGACGGGGCCCCCCACTAGCACCTCCTACCCCACCCATCTGCGATCCGGATGCGACATCTGACGAGCTGTGCTGCCTTGCGGCACACTCGCTTCGCCCTCGTGAGTCGCACCAGGTCGCCGCTGTGCACTGCTAAAAACTTGACCGTACAAGATACTGCGAGCTTCTCCTATGTGCACCTCCTTGGTGGCACATCCAATGTTCGCGCTGTTCGTTTGGTATCCAATCCATTCTCAGCAACAGATCCAGCCCCTGCAACCGATCCACGAGGATCCTCCGGTCGGAAGACCATCCCCAATCGAACTTGCGTCTCTTGCTCCCTTTGACTTCGGGCAACTCACCGCCTGCTCGAAGAGCTCCTTATAGGCGAGGCTGTACGATCCCCAATCCGGAACTCCGCAGTGTATGAAGATAGGCTAAAATTTGAAGTGGACCACAGGTCCTGTTACTCCGTTTTTTAACAGGACCGCCAGAGCTTTAACTGGACCATAACCTAGAATTTTTATATATGTCAGGGCACGAACAGGATTTGAGTGAAGGGGCATTTGGCTCCTAACTCTGAATATCTGGGAGCCAATTCTGAACGCAAGGGGCCACCATTTCATTAACTACATAAAATGCAATATTTTCGATCACTTTGCATACAGTCTATGTACCGTAGTTGAAGATGATGTCATTTAATGTTAGTTTATTAAATTGATTTCTTATTATTTTTGTAAATTTTAACAGGGGCCCTTGCATAGAAAAATCTGGTTTTTTATATAGATATGCCAGTAACTGCTACTCATGACATACCCAGTACAATGTATTATTTCTATTCACATATTAAGAAGAAATCATAATTATTTTTGTTGTTCTTGTATGTATAATACAAATAATAAGGTTGGATAACCCATTTCAAATTCAGGGAGCAAATGATTGATTAAAAGCAGCAAAGCTTATCATTCCTATTTAATACAATGGCCTTTCAAAAGCAAACATTAAGTAGTGGGTAAATTTAAACACAACTGAACTAATATAACAGGACAATATGCACACTGTATACGGGTAATATGGTATGTGTATTACTGTTGCCAACTGCTGCATGGCAGTTGCTAGGTAGATCTATATTATAAAATCAATATTGCCGCTTAAGCTGGCATTAGTCTACAGAGCGGCGAGCAGCTGGCAACAGCAGCATAGCAATATTGATGACAGCTCACACGCAGTATTATATCTGTTTTTGCAAAGTCGCATTTGGCGATCACAGTTTATTTTCTAGGAGAATGCAATATTTTCTGGGGGCCTATGGCAAGCTGCTGGTCGCCATTTCATGTTCTGTATTTGTGGATATATATTGCCGGTTTGACCCCAAATTTTAACTGGACCACCGGTTCGGTAGATTGTTTTTCTTACAGGTCCGACAGAATATTCACCGGACATTGTCCGACGGTCCGGTAGGTTTTTCGAACGCTGGACTCCAGACAGGCCCAGCATCCTATGTATCCATGCGAATTCGGCTTCCGTCTCCTGCGACTGGTAAACCATCTCTTCATATCCCTCCAGTCCATTGGCGCGGAGCTCTGGATCTTGATCCGAGGCCCTCCGCTGCCCGGTCACTGGTCCACTGGGGGTAGAGGAAAAGAGGGGCGACATTGCCCTGTAGAGTCACGGTCCCATTCGCTCCTCCACGGATGGAATTTGGGGATCGAGAGTGTCGGCGTACGGAGCCCCTATGAACCCATCGGACGGGTAACTTCAGACGCGTGGTGGGTCGGGGTCCTCACCTCCAGGCAGTGGTAGCTTACAGCTCCGCCCCGGCTAGTTTTTTACACCTATGCTCGGCCACAGCCTCTCGTCCCTGGCTGCACTCGGCTCACATCTGCGATTACTCCTTCGCTCACTCCGCTTCTTCGTCGGTTCCAACAGTCACACGCGAGATACACTTCCCCCATCTTGCGCTGGCGCTTCGATGGGATCGTCTCTCGCGCCCGACTCTCGTGCGATATCCTCCATTCCCCTTGAATGCGACATCTCCTTGCACGAGCGGAAATCCGCCCCCCGGGCAGGTGGGACTTATCGCCACTTTCCATTCCGTTGCGATCTCCCCCGGGTGACGAACTCCCAAAATGACAGGTACTGGGGGTAGATCTCAGTCCTTTCGGAACCGAGTCTTCCCCGTTCCACTCGCACGGGACCACACCCCAGATCTGCCCGACTTCGCTTGACCAATAGTCGGGACTCCTGGGACTCGGTAGTCCAGACTCGACACAGGTCGGTCACTGCACTGCCAGCCCTATACCAGACTAGCAGGGGAATTCGGCCCAATTCCCCTGCTCACTGCTCTGACCGCCGATGTGGGTTGGTCAGACCCTACCCCAGCATGAACCTCCCTGACAGCTTAGCCTCCACTTATGCTCGACTGCCCTGTTTCAGCCACCCTCGCCCGCTCGCCTTCTACGCCCTTACGCCTCCTAACTCAAATCTGCTCTGTCGTCCAGCACTGTCCGAAAGTAGTGATCTCACGAATCACATCTCCCTCCGCCCGTGCCGGCACCCCTGGCTGGACTTCTCCGTATTCCTATGGGCACCTCCCTGGGGATCTCGCCCATCGACCACCAGCTGGGAGCCCGCTGGTGCATTCCTAATCAGATCTCTTCCTGTTTATACACTTCGCTTGCTCTGAAGCTTGCGATGTGTTTTAGATCCATAGCCTTTTAGCCTGGCGACATTTGCCAGAGAAGGGTTCCTCAGCTTTGCAGCCTTCATCCTCGCACCGATTCCTCATTGCCCTGTTTCCCTGTGTGAAGTCCCCCCCGCACACACCTGAACTTTGGTGTGAAAGTATAAGCTGCACGCCGTCTCGAGGGTAGTCCAGTCCGTTCCTCATCCCATAGTCACCCCCAGCGCACTCCGCTTCCCGGGTCAGTAGATCAACCAACCAACCCGCCATTCATCCATTCATATGTCCATTCCATCACACATCACCCTCTCCACTCCACCAATGGAATGGGCGTGGTCGCGCCCCGTAACCGCTGGCTGCAGTTGTCGCGTATTAAGGTCGCTAAGGTTACCAGCGACATTGGGAATGCCGTCTGCTGGTAACTACTGGTTGCACATGTATTGTCGCCATGCAGTGCCGCTCCCGGGTGTTGTCAGCTTCTGTCGCCTCCCGGTGCTGTCGGCTTCTTCTGATCACGTACTTTGTCGCTGTCGCCCGCGAACTACGTTAGCTCGCTCACGAGATCGCCTACTTGTGCCTAGTCACAGCCTCCACTGGCGCTGCTAACTACGTTAGCTCGCGCAATACATCGTTGCCTACTTGTGTTCGAACGCATATCCACTGTCGCCAGGCACCTGCGCCGCTGCATACGCATCATTATGGGCTCTCTCCGCGGACACGGTCTCAATCAGGTCGCTTTGCAGCGACCCTAGTGTAGCAGACACTTCTGCCAAGTGATAACTGCGTTGTAGAGAGCTCCCTGCTTTGCCTGACGATGCGACCAGCTTCCCGCGGTATAGGCCGTCCAATCCGCATCTGCGAACCCCAGTGGCTGCCTGATACCCGCACACGGTGTCGCTACTTTTATACTGCTTCCCCACAAACGTAGTCCCATGCTAGGTAGCGTTTCCGCGAACCTGTGGTTGTGGCCACTTCTTTAAAGTGGAATCCGCCGTGGGGAAGTTATCTCGGCGTCCTGACGATGTAACAACCTTTGTGGGGCGAGGGTAGCCTGTCAGGCCCGCGTGCGGGATCTACTCATGGCTGACACCCTCCCCACAGCTCCTTTAACTGCTTTGTGCGACGTGGTCGCGCTCAGGTCGCGTTTCCGCGAGCCTGTCGCCCTTGACACTTCCTAACACGGCCGTCCATGTCTTGTGCGACCTCCTGATGGATATGGTCGCGCCCAGGTCGCGCTTTCGCGAACCTGTCGCACTTGACTCTTATCCACGGCGTTATCCTTCTGCATATACAAATGGGGATTGATAATAGCGACGGCAGACGGCTCGTGTACTCACCAGCGGCGTGGACGCCCCTCGCCTCCGCTCTGCTTCACCCTGTCGCTTCCTGATCACTGGGACTCTTAGCCTGTGGCACTTACCGCACCGCTCCTGAGTGTCCTGACTGGTCTGCTTTTTTATGAGGGGACAGGACTTCCGTCTCTGCACGTCAATCCACAACCGTGCCCTCAGTCGTCTTCTTTCCGTGTCCCACGCCTCCGCTCCTGTAACAGTCGCCCTGGGGAGACCAAAGAGTCGGGGCTGGGATACTGCCGTTCTTTTTGCATGGTTGTTTTCACGTTGTGTTTGTCCAGGGAGGGAAACAGGTCTCTCCTGTTTAGTTGTGGGGAAACAGGCAAATCAACCATCATCATCAATTCTTTTCTAGCCTCATCTGATAACACCTTACATTAGAAACAACAGTGGATGGATGCTGCTGCAGCCCCCCACTGTCAGCCCACCAGTGCCTTGTGTGTCATAAATTAGAGTTCTGCAACATCAAAAGCATTTTGAAACTCATGACCAAAATTTAAGAAAACATTTTTTTTTCAATGAATATCCTTGGGCTATGTTTGATTTTCATCTATATAAACTCCTTGTAAAAATGCGTTTGAATTGATACCAAACATGGCCAGCTTTTAAAAATTACAACAGAACATATTCTTTATTTACATAAAAATGCAGTCTCCACTGAGAGGTGTTTTAATGTTGACCTCACATGTCCTATGTGTGTCTGTTAAAATGCCCTGGTTTGTTTGCTTATCAATTAATTCTTGCAAGAATAAGACATCTTGAGAATTCAAAGTTAGTTTGATATTGTATAAATTTCACTGTGTAATAGTCGCACTATTCTCTGTAACTATCATAAAGAAAGTTTTTTTCCAAAACAACATTGAGGGGGGCGGGGCCTCAACATTTCTGTATGAAGTTTTGTTGTGGTAAAAAGCGAGCAAAGAAACACAACATCGCTGGAAATGTTTTACTAGGGATCTATTGCATTCATATATACCAAAGCATAGAAAAAAGGTTCATTTTATGTTTTGACAATTAATTAAAGATCTAGTAACCGACTTCTAAAATTTGCAGAATTATGTCATATCAGACCATTACACAAACAATACACTATCGTTTTTGGTCGGTTCACTCTCTCCATACACATATGCATGATTTAAGTATCTATTCTATTGTGTATTGTTTCACATTCATAAATGCATAGTTAAATTTATCATACAGGACATTTTTAATGTGAAACATAGCATATACATGTACTTAACAACGTAGTTTAAAAAAAGATGCTTTCATCAATTTACATATTTACGAGAGTAAAACTTAAAACAATATGCTTTTTAAATCGACTTTGATGTGATTTCTCTACCCATCTAAAGTGGTCACCAGATGTGCACGTCTATTGTTCAAGCTTTACTGTACACTTAAATGTTCTCATATTTGTACAGTGTATAATGTTAAAGAATAAGATTCCCATGCATCAATAGTTTTGGATCATATGTTAAAACAGGATGTTCTTATTGTGCTATCTTTTATTAAACCCGCCAAACTACGATTTTTTAAATGCAAATGTCCTTAAAACATGTGCCTGGTTCCCAGACACTTTACGCGTGACATAAATGATTTACCATCATCAGATTTTATATATATTACCACACTACATGTATATGGCAATGATTGATTCCTCTAATATCCCTTCCACCAGCTTCTGCTACCCTGGTACACATGTGTGTGGAACAGATTATATGTTACACCCTCCTCTACCCTTCCTTTGGCGCCACCCCCCTCTTCTCTCCCAACCCTCTCTATGCCATCCCCATATAAACAGGTCCAGATCAGTATGAATGCATTTCCATCACACCCTTCCTACTGCTCGGCTTGAAACATGAAAATCTGGAACAGATTAAATGCTCCTCCCTTCCCCTCCCTTCCTCACCAACATATCATCTGCCACCACCCATCAACAAATCTGGGCTTGAACAGATATATCTCTGTCCCCCATCCCTTACAACAGCTCCCGTCAGTATACAGTCTGGGACATATTAAGTACACCTTCATCACCTTCCTTCCATCCCCCCCCATCCCCCTCAGCTACTGCTCGGGTTGCAACCGATTAGATCTGGAGCGGATTAAATGCTCCCCCCCTAACCTCATTTCCTCACAACCAACCATAACCCCCCCCCCCGAACCACCACCACCTCAGTCCAACATGAACACACACAGCCTTTCTGCACCCCTCCACAATAGGTGACTGTACTGTGACGTGCAACTACGTTTGACTTACACAAACGTTGAAGTATTACGTACGTTTTAAAAAACGTGGCGCTGTCAGCAGCATGAGGAACATTTCTTAAAAAATCTTTTTTCTTGTTTTTATCATTAAAACCAATTTATTTGGTTTGAAATGTAAACATTATAACGACCACCAAGTTGTCCTGATTGTACAAACATAATTTGGAGTGTGTACGTCTTCTTATTAAAAAGCTTTTTATGACAAAAAAAAATAAATCGCTTCTTCCTTTATATGTAAAGATACAGTAATACTCATAGTTTTGAGAACCTAACGAAACAGCGTGAGCTTTTGACGAGATCCATTAGACGAGCGTTTTTGATTTGTGAAACGACGGTCGTCACATACAGATCCAGGGTTCTGTGCGTTATGAGTGCATCAGCAGAGGGCATTATTTAAATGAGGTGACCGTCAGATCAACATGTTTTGAACGTACATCGTACTAACGTACATTCTACTTTCTACGCACGCCGGGATTCCTAAATCACTGCTTAGTACGTTCGTAGTACTGTCTTTGTGAAAGGAACGCACTGCACTGTACCCGTGAGGTATCTGTGGTGACAACGTGGTTTGTTATATGCGACATTTAGCGTGTACAGCCTCCTTATGGGCAGACGACTGCTCGTGGCGGCCACCGTACTGCCTTGAAAAAACATACGTTTGTCGCATTGTACACTCACGGATCCTCACGATTTCCATGCTGGCAGTAAACTCGCCTTGCGGCGTTATGTGCCCTACGCATATCATTCAGGCACATGTTTTAACTGTCAATTTGCATTTAAGAAGAGTTTGTCTAAGATTGCAATACATCATTGTATCATAAGAACATCCTGTATGTATATCCAACATACGACGACGGGAATTTTACTGTTTAAGATTATACATTGTACAACTAAGAGAACAAACAGTGTACGATAGACGTGCACATAATCTCTGTGTTAAGATAACCTGTGGAACTATAGTGACAACGTGTTCTCTATAGAAAGGTGTTCTCTTTATGGAATGTATGGTGGTTTCTACATGAATATTTGGAAGCACAAAAATAGTCTAATTAGAGAGGTGGTTTTGTTGTAGAAGTGGTCATAATTTGAAGTTCTATTGATAATTGTCTTTGTCCCGTAAAGTTTGATAAAGTTTTGGCGGTGTATACTGTGCTTATTACTTGATACTATAGTTCTATAAAGAGACCACCTTTATAAAAACCCTTTTAATAGTTTCCAGTTGCAAAAATTTCATGATGAGTCCATATTAGAAACCACCTCTCTACTAAGACCATTTTTAGTGCCACATTCCGAGTGTTCTTTTCTCTCCCATCAGTTTCCTCCCTGCATCTGCTTTAGCACATTGATATTCATGGATGACAGGCAGGCAATAATACGAATTTATTAGTTATGCAACAAGTTTGAATTTGAATTCTAAGCAAAGGATTCTAAAAGCTATCTCTTACTACCATTAGCACTAATCAAGGGTGTACCTTCATAGCAAGGGCAGTTTATCAATGTTTACACTTGCTTTTAATGAGAAGAAACCTACAGAGCTAAGGGGAAAACCGAATGAATGGACAATTAGTCACACGAGGTATCAATTCTTTCAATAGATTGTTGATTTTCCACGCACAGTCTGGTATCTGCTTCAAGTCCTTTAATTGTGTTAGTCATGTTGTCATTGCATAAAAGCCGTGTCGCTAGACATCACACAATTGAAGATTAAGTATTTCTCCTGGTCGATTAGGAAGAAACCATTAATAAAACGGCTTCTTCTTCCATCAACTTTTCAAATTGAAATACTAAATCGCACGTACATGAATGTTATTCATGCACACTGAAATGCATTCTTCTAAAACGTCAAATGCTATTGAGAAAAATGATTTTCACTCACAAATACATACAGGTAAAATACAAACACAGTTAAGTCCAGAAGATGTCTTATACTTGCAAGAATTAATTGATAAGCAAACAAACTAGGGCATTTTAACAGACACACATAGGACATGTGAGGTCAACATTTTAAAACACCTCTATTCAGTGGAGACGAGCCTTGAAATGAAGATGGAAGAACAACTATCTTACCTGGAGCAAGACGTGACAAATTGAAATATTAAACTATAGCCTTAATGATTACACTGACAAATTGAGTTCACATTGAAGAATATCACTAAATAATACCAACCGTTAATGGATAGGAATATATTTATGAAAAAGATTGAAAACCTATAGTTATCTTGATTTTACGAACAGATGTATGGTATCCACAATAAATTTTAAAAATGTGTCCTTCCAAAGCTGAGGAATCAGAATGCCGCAAGAGAGAAACCAGACACGTCCTGCTCCAAGCTTACCTATGAGCCAGACATTGGGGGCAGCCGTTGATAGAAGACAACAGCTAAACACTATGAAAATCAATACTGGTCTTCAGACGGCGGCGCCAGTAGTAGCCTGGTAGTAGTGACAGTACTGTATAGATCGACTCTAGATATAGATCTATAGACCTATGTACAAAAAATGTTGCCATTCACCATATATTCTGATAGAAAACAACAGCTAATCACGTTATATGCACTACCAATTGCAATGAGAACGTTGTGTTTTTATCTATTAATTAGTGAAACTTGGTCTTTTTAAGAATTGCGAGCTTTAATATGTGTAGACTACGGTGGCGGTGGCAGTAATCCTTAAATGGCTTACGTGTACGCTGAAGGATTATGCTGTGCGACTGTATAAAGATGACGCCACTTTACGCCAAGAATTGAACAGAAATGTCGCCAACGTGACGTCACACTGCTCCAATGACGCTGTCATGGCTGCCATCGTCTGCTATTTTTGTTATAAAACCGCTAATTAACAACCATCAGGGCCATTTTGACGATGACAGAAATATTCGTGCAAAAGTACACTGAACCATGAACGATCTCCTGTAGTCAGATGGCGTCCAGCTAGTCAGGTTAAAGAGGAGATAGCCGAACAAAGTCCAAAAAATTAGCGTATTAATATATAGATGTTCTGTTGTAATTTTTAAAAGCTGGTCATGTTTGGTATCGATTCAAACGCATTTTTACAAGGAGTTTATATAGATGAAAATCAAACGTAGCCCAAGGATATTCATTGAAAAAAATATGTTTTTTTAAATTTTGGTCATGAGTTTCAAAATGCTTTTGATGTTGCAGAACTCTAATTTATGACACACAAGGCACTGGTGGGCTGACAGTGGGGGGGCTGCAGCAGCATCCATCCACTGTTGTTTCTAATGTAAGGTGTTATCAGCTGAGGCTAGAAAAGAATTGATGATAATGGTTGATTTGCCTGTTTCCCCACAACTAAACAGGAGAGACCTGTTTCCCTGCCTGGACAAACACACTTTTTGGCGCAGTGCAATGCTCACTTGATGCCAGCCATCCTACACTCTGCTTGTTCGGGCCGCCACACTTACGCCGCACCTCCATGGTGTAGGAGAAGTGAACCCCCCCCCACATCTGGTATATTCCTGTGGTGTTCCGACAGAACCTCTTGGCGGTATCTGAACGCAACAGACACCCTGACATCTCCGCTGAATCACACCACTGGCCCCCTGAACTTATTCTATACCCGAACCACGTCACAGACGGATCCCAAGTAAGATATTCACTCAGTTGAGCTATCGCTGCACGCCATTCTGACAATCCCAAGCACGGTCAGCTTCTCCATCCTGCTTGCTGTCGCGAGACCTCGCGGAAAGCTCTTCTTTCCCGAGTCATAATCACTTTTCCTCACTCCGTCGTGAACCTGGTTCGTTTTGTTCCGAGCCTCCGTCTTCACCTGGGGGTGACAACTTGTTCAGCCATGCACCCCCCACAGCTCCTATACTCCCCTGTGGCCTATGCCCTTGAACATTCACTCATGGGTCGACCGCGTCCCTATTGCCCTGCTTGTCGCCGGGCGCCGAAGTTTGCTTGGCAAACGGATGGCGAACTTCTTCGCCCATCTCGGTCGCGCCGCCCCACGTTGGTTGATTTGGATTGCTCATCTGTGCTCACCTCTCGCGACTCCTGCTGATTCCAATGGTTGGCATCAGACAGCTCGTCGCGCCGCAACTGTTCTTCATTGTCCTAGGTGGTCCGCGCTACAAACACGTTGGTGTGCGGCTGTCCGTTCGCACCATGCGGTACGTCGCCACCCGCAGCAGTGTCAATCTCCTCTGCGGCCCCATCTGATGGAAGTGGTGGCAAGGGTGGCAGTGCCAGAAGCACCGACTGCACCCCGCCAGTCATCCCCATCAACTCTAGGGTCACGAGGGAGCTGCTCCGTGTTGTCATGTGAGCCTGATGATCGGCCCGCTTTCCTCCTTTTGCACCGCCTGCTACTGGTCGCTCAGCTTGTCGCTGCTGACCCTGTCGCACTGCGGCGTCGCTGTTACTGTAGCACTTTCTCAAGACGTCCCTGTCGCGGGATATTGGGTCGTCGCTTGCGCGATCTCCCACCCGACGAGACGAGAATTGACTCCCAACGCCTGCATGTCCGTCGCGGTGTTAGACACCACTTTTAATCCACTGGGCCGATGGGATCACCGCCCTTTCCTAAGCCTCGGGGGGGCTCTGCTGCTTTTGAGTCTCGGCCTCGCAGGATCTCTGGGTATTGCATCCGAACGAGTGGTTTATTCAACCTGCCACGTCCCTGCGTGTACCCCTCGTGAGATCCTGGTCACGGCACCAAACTGTAAACAAAGTAGCTGGAACGTCTGGAACATCCCCAAACCAATCTGCTACTGGATCAACAGGAACACGTGGCGCCAAGCGGCGACACTCACCCAGGGCTCTTGTCCAGGCGGGCCCTGGCTGCGCTGCAGACGTTCCTCAGCTAGACCACTCCCTTGTTGTGTTTCCTCGACTACCATGCACCAACCTGCCGGGACCACCGGTCGGTCCTTGGGGATGGGTACCGCCCGGTTTCACGAGAGGCCTCCACACGGGGAGGACTTCGCACCGGGTGCTGACACGCCGAGCTCAGGGCCCCCCTACGCCAACCACAGGTAGACCGAGTCCACGACGGTGAGGGAGGAAGGCCATCGGCCAGCCTCAGTAAGTAACAAGTAAAGAGGGCCTACTCCCGTGTTCCAGGGAGTAGGTTGCCAACCCTACATGCTGCTGTACCAGCGCCTAAGAGAGAACTGCCGCTAATCGGCTCAACACAGTACAAGAGAGTACTGGTCCCTAATCCTACAGTGGCCATAGTAAACAACAAAGCCTATCAAGGTGTGTGTAACTGGGATATTAACCTAGTCCAGTGCAACTTATACTACAGGGGTTGTTTATACTCTGGGCGGTCATGATACAATGAACCCGCCGCACTGGAGGCCCTAACAACTTTTGTTCCCCAACATCTCCACAAGTATGTCATGTATGGTTTTAGTACATGCATAAAGAAGAGACTTGTAAATAATGTAAATGTAAATGTGGTTGTTTACAGTCGTAATTCACTGTTATCGTGTTTCAGCGACTTTACATATTTACACAGGTCATTGGCATCCTTTTCGCACTATATCCTTCTCAACTCCCCTGGAGCATACAGCACATCGCTACCGTAGCGCCAGACGTGCTAATCACTCACATTAGCGTTCACTCGCCTGACCTGTACCTATTTAACGTGTAGGTACCACGGAGCAGTGTGCAACCTGTTAGAGGTGGGTTTGCTCAACACCTACCATCAGACCCGACCGGGAATCGAACCCGCGGACCTTCTGGTTGTGTTGTTCTATTTCTTCAAATTTATTCACTGACTTCTACATTTTATTACAACTACCTTTATCAGCCTGGTTTCACGAAGCCCTTAGACTAATACAAATAGACTGAAGCCTTATTGGCGAGGGAGACAGCATTAGACTATGGTTAGACTGTCTCTATTAACGATGACTAAACTGCATATGACACGATGCTGTCTTTCCACGCCAACAACAGCCAAAGCCCTATAGATTTCATTTACTGGCACCAACTGCACTCAAAATTCCTGCTCAAAAGTGCATTGACATCAACACAGGTCTACGAATACAGAGACCTGATGGCTACAAGTACTGCATTGGAGCACGTCATGATTTTACCTCCACCTAAAACATCAGTCTTGTCTACACTCCACTCACTGCACACCCGACCAAAGAATTGGTCTTGCGAATGATCAACACTCGAAACTTCACTGTTCGCATTCCACCCAGAACTCCCGTCGCGCAATTATTGATCTACAAACCGGCCGCAGATGTTAAAGTCATCCGCTACAACGCTGTGTCCGCCAATGATGATATGCCTTCTGATAGTGACTGAAACTAAACTGTTCCACCATCTAACTTCTACAATGAACTTTACAATCCTTACAAGCCAATCTATCTTCAATGTTTTATCTTTGTACGTAGTCATACCGATTAAACTATTTCATCCTTGTAATATACACTTTTCTGAATATTACTCAGAAGTGTGCCTTCTTAATTGTAGTATATTTAGTTTGCTTATTGTATACTCTGTTAATGTACATATACTGTGTGGAAAACTACAAAACATTGTTTCATATTGGGGATTAATAATATTTAGTTTGCCTATTGTATACTTTCATAATGTACATATAATATGTGAGGAAAACTAAAAAAAACACTGTAGTATGCATTTTTGTTTTCTTCTTTGTTGTTATTCTTAAATGACTTTTTTGCCACATTTAGTTTGCTTAGTGTGCACTCTTGTGATGGCATAGCATACTTAGAAAAAACTATGAAACTATTGTGCTAGAATCATGTTTAGGTTATAGTCCTTGATGTTGTTTTTCTACCAATAAATATGCTTAGATTACAATTTGTTCATGTTTTTAAGAATCAAACTGCTAAGAGTAGAATAAAACACAACAACCATAATTACAGAAAAAATATCCCTGGGATAGCACATTCTTTATCTTTCATACCTCCATCCATAGTAGATCATGGAATCCATTCAATCAACCGTAGACATTCTGCACTATGACGAATGTCAAAGCATACTGAAGACTCCCACCGCCGATTTGCAATCCACCCAACACATCAAAGTCTCTCAAACTCTAGATTCCAATTCACAAAATTTGACCTGAAATACCTGAACCTGCTCATCATAGTTGTCATAAAAGGTTTTTATAGCTTTCTTTTTTTAAGACCGTTTTAAGGGAAAACCAAGGAAAACAATTTTTCGGGAAAACAATTATAAAGTTTGTGTAGGTGGGGGATAGGTAAAATCAACTTCTAAAATATATCCAGTTTCAGAGTTTTTATCCACACTCATAACTTCAAAAGATTTAATTTCGTCAGCTGAAAGGACCCTGAAGGTACGTATGAGAAGAGTTTTTTTTCATAACGTGACCGTGAGATTTACACAGTCCCAGAGAACTAAATAGCTTGTTTCTTCTTCAGGATTATAATTTTTCAAGTAAGGATTGTTTGCAACAGCGTGTCTTTTGAAAATACAAGACAATCCTCCACGTACACCTTTGTAAATAAAATTTATCATACCAATATGGTAAAATGGTTTGACTTTGGCATTAGTCATCTTGAATAATGCGTCATAACTATATTGAGGAAGTGCAATGTAACTTGTGACATCTAATGTAAGACACATATTTCTAAATGCTTCAAAATATGTCTGCAGGAAGAAGCAGTTAAAAAGCTTGCCAAACTTTCTGTGCGTGGTGGTATTCAGCGTCGGTAATAGATCTTTATTTTTTAGTTTATCGTAAAATTGTTGTTTGTTAGGTAATGCGCATTCTTGTAATTTAGATTCATCATCTAGATAGTCGTAGCAGAAAATACCTTTTTTTCCATAATGTCAAATGTGGGTAGCCTCAGGTAGTAGTGCAGTAAGCAAGTTGTAGGTATTGAAGTACTCAGAACAAGTCAGTGAGCTGGTAGGAGTTTATTCTGCAACTGAGCTGGCAATGCATCGGCCCTGCCTATAAGCTTTGGCTAGACTCCCCACGTAACGTGCGCTTGGGAGAGGCGGTGTACGTAGCCTTCCAGCGTGGCGCTGGGGGGCCCCGCATTTCTGCTCGCATTCTACCCCATGAGGGGAAAAAGGGTAGTCTTTTTCTTATTAATTGATTTGAGCCAGTGTGAGCCAATAAGAGGGAGAAGCGTTGCCAGACCTCGTGATACATAATAAGCATATTGGTACAACATACATTAGAACTAATCGGTAACTATATATAATAAAGGTATACGTGACTATAGATACGAAATATAGGTTACATAATAAAAAAAAAAACTTTACTCTAATCGTATTTTTAAAAACTAACATATACAATCCAAGTTAAATATACGCATAAATATCAAGATACTAAATAAACTAGGTTTAGCTAACACGTAAGATTACTTAACTAATGGTTTTAACACTGACATACAGATTGAATAAATCACATAAGGTGCGAGGTTAAGTCCATGAGTTACTAAGGTAAAAGACAACAGTGAACTATGCTAGATTTGTACAATATGGTATGGCAGCGAACGTTTCTGAAGTCGGCGTCAATTACAACATGATCAAAGTCCTCCGAGTGCGCCGTGTTCGTGGTGGGGAGTCCGGGCCTGGGTTGACTCTGGGGAGTGGCGTCACACGTGGTGGCCATGCGTGGAAGTCGTTATGTGGTGAGATGATGTCTCGTTATTGGGTGTTGTGTGAGGCGTGAAGGTGAGGCATGTGTGGGCAACGGTAACTCCTTCATTGGATTTCGACGAGTACAGGTGTATTCTCTGCTATTTGTATTTTCTGTCTGATTTGTTAGAGTTTTGATTCGTGAATCATGGATAAATTCACCATCATCTCGAGGTTTGCTGATATCAGCCTTTGGACGAAAGTTAACGGAATTGCAAGAAGTTCGCGGTTCGCCTCTTTGAAGGCGATTTACGGAGGCAGGCGTGACGTAAGTTGTTGAATAATTTTATGATCTATGGAACTATTGACATTGAAGAACGATGAATGGAGTGTTGTGTGATGTTGTAGTAATGATGTTCCCTATTTATTTACAGCTGGGCAATGGACAACAGGCGGTCCTCAAAACCGCTTTTGTGGTGGAAGCCTCCTGCAATCGAGGCTGCCACAGGCGCATGCTGTTCGATCGCGCGGGACTGCTTTCGTCTCATCGATAAAGCGGGTGGCGAGGGTCCGTCGACATCGGGCGTCCTGCGGGCGCTGCCGGTGGACGGAGAGGGCCGGCAGCGGTGACATGGAATAATGCGGCGGAAGCAGACGCCATCATTCGGCGCTGAGGCAGCCGCTGGCGCGGAGGGGCCGCCAGGCGGCAGGCGCAGGGTTTCCGGCGTGGGCAGGCCCATGCGCTTCGGAGGCGCCCTGTGTTACGTCACCGGAGGCACCCACCGAGTAGGACGTGTGCAGGCGTACTGTGATTCGGAAGGGGTTCTTCGAGACCGTGGGGTCCGATATAGATTGCCACGTCACGCCGAGAGGAAGGGCGCTGAGCGTGGATTGAACAACGACGTCGTGAGGCGGGCACGTTCTGCATCCTGTGTCGGCGATGTGGAAGCCGGACATTCCGCGACGACGCGCGTCCGACCGGCGTGGGCGCCGGAGGGAGCGCTCGCGCCCGGGGCGCCCGCAGTATGTCGCCCAAAGAAAGAGGGGTGAGACTCTGGCGTTAGGATGTACATCCCACAGTTTTGCCCTCCCACCAGCCTTCCCAACTGGAGTGTTTGGGGGTTTCCTGCTGGTGACGAGGGGTGGGATGAAGGCAGGCGGCGTCGGCGTCCCGTCGCATTTTTTTTGGTAGGGATTTATTCTGCAACTGAGCTGGCAATGCATCGGCCCTGCCTATAAGCTTTGGCTAGACTCTGAGTAGCATTATGCTTAGGCGGCCGGTGTATGTAGCCTTCCAGCGTGAGTGCTGGGGGGAGACCCCGTACTCTGCTTCGCAGTAGCCTCACAGTCCTGTGAAGCATGACAGCAGGGCTGCAGTAGTATATAGTAATCAGTCTTGTGATTGCATATGTGGTTAAATTCATTGGGTGTTCAGCTGTCATGTGAGAAAACAAGTAATTTGGAAAAGGTGCAGGAAAAGTGGTTTTTAAAGGAAGCATTTCAATAATTGGAAAATGATTTGGAAGTGTTTTAGGATTGTGCCAAAGATATAATTTCGGGATTTGCAAGCAACTGGACACCCAATCATTTGGGCCCCATTTTTGCTGGTGTCTGCAAAAAGAAAGTGGAGCGCTCAAGAGCTATTGGTGAACTTGGTACATGCATGGCCATATTTTGACTGAACTCGTGGACCAGTTGGGCGTGGCAGATGTAAAGGGCATGTGAAGGACTTTGAAGGACACCATTGGAAATTCCATTTGTTTGTGTTTTGATTTAGTGTGTAATTGAGTATTATAATAACCCTCCTACTACAATATTTCTTTTATTACATATAACTACTGTATTGTAAAAGTTATTCTGTGAAATAAACTTGTATTTATTTAAGCAATAGTTCAGTTACTGTCTGGTTGGGGATCATCAGGCCCAAATATACTTTCACCCTGACCCGCTCCCCAGGGGATCTTGTGACACATAATAAGTTTGAATTGGCGCGATGAACTAGCAACAGATTTTTGTGTAGATAAAATTGTTTTCACCTTTTTCTCTAAGAGATTCTACCAATTATTGCAAAGAATCTTTGCAAAAGTTATAAGAATCTATAAAGATAAACTTGTCTAAATACACACATAGGAAATGTTTTTATTTTTGTTCCATGGAGTTTTCAACTACTTTTGAGAGTTTGAATGCAGTCAGATCAATTTTATATCATATTTCTTAACTTGTTCTTCTGGGTGAACTAGTGTTTCTTGTTCCAACCTTTGCACTTTCAAAAATCTTTCTTGTTGTACTGCCGCCTAACTGACAATCACCGTATTGTCGGCTTCGGGTTACTGTCTCTACCGTATCTGAAACAGTGAGGAAGGCATTAAGTGTCATGAATCATCTTTACTTTAATCTAGTAAGTTTGAATTAACATTCAACAAGCAGTGTTCACCTTTGGTAACGGTGCTTGTACTTGCCCTGGTACCAACTCTTCTTGTACAAGCGCTTGATTTTAAGCTTCTTGCATATGTCAGGGGTGTTTTTGAGAAGCAAAGCTTCGCTAGGGGGCTCTCCCTCCTTGCCTGAGATAGCTGGGAGAAGGCATAGGTGCCTAGTTTGGTGGCATCCATGATCGCATCGGCATGGTCACCTATGGGTTTCTCAGCCGACTCCTTCTTGCTGACGGCCTGCATCAATCATAATATTCATTTGATTAGATAGCATCTGCAAAGACAGACAATTGGGCTAAAATTAAGACACCAGTATATCATTTATTGGTGAATGGTGAAAAGTATGTACTGAGCAGAGTTACATTCACCGAATGTGCCTTTTTCATGACAACCTCCGTAGACCGGAAGGTGATGTCTTGGTGCACTTCCTCATTCAGTGCAGGCA